>PVJN01045861.1:0-16695 GCA_004026805.1 Lasiurus borealis
CCCACCTCCCATAGCCCCTGCCCATAGCCAGCCTCACCCTGAATTACTCCCCCACCCCAATCTGGGGCAGGGCTATTGGCCAATCACCCATGGCCCCTCCCCTCAGCAGGCCCAGCCCTGATATGGCCTCAGGACAGGCTGGCTGGCCAACCTCCCGCCATCTCCTCCTCCAGACCTCAATCTGCCCTAGTTGCTCCAATCTGCTCCAATTGGGGCTGGGCTGGCCAGACCCCCCACCCATGCACAAATTTGTGCACTGGGGCTCCAGTATAATCATAACAGTTTATGTGTATTGCCATTCATTTTGTGCCTCTCATTGTCTAAGTCCTTTTTGTGTAAATTTACTTTTCAAGGCAATCTTGTAATGTGGTGATTTTCACCTTTTACATGTATCTATGGGTAACTATCCTTTATCATTACTTATGACTAGAAGAAGATGAGATTTTTCAGCCTCAGTTCTACTCTATTTTTTTTGTTTTGTTTTAATGATGTGAGCTCTGAGAAATTGTTATTTCCATTAGTCATTAGAATGGGAGAATTTTTATTGTAGCAATATTACTCAATTTTTAAAACTTCTTTCAAGGTATTTGCTAAAAATATTACAACTGACAACTTGATTAGGTGCTTCTTCAAGTCTGTTGAAAGCGCAGAACTAGAAACCACCTAACTTGCATAGTATTTGTTACTCATTTATTAGTCCTTCATTTTGGTGAAATCTTCCAAAGAGGCTTTACTAAGAGTTATCAAATAAATGTTAGTTACTCTTACTCGTTCTCTTAGAGGCACCTTGATGTATGCAGAAAGGGTTGGGAAAAATTGGAAAACTTTCCCCAATTGTTAATTTATTAATATCAATTCACCTTTGTGAATATAATATTTTATCTTTTGTGATTTATTTTAAAAAATATATATTTTTTAAATTTCCAATTACAGTTGATGTACGCTATTATATTAGTTTCAGGTATACAACCCAGTGATTAGACACTTGCAAAGTGATCACCCCAATAAATCTAGTACCCATCTGACACCTTACGTAGCTATTACAATATTATTGACTATATGACCTATACTACACTTTACATCTCCATGATTATTCTGAAACTATTAATTTGTACTTCTTCCTCTTTTTTTACATTCTCACTGAAGAATGTTTATTGATTTTTAGAGAGAAATGAAGGGAGGGAGTCTCAGAGAGAGAAAGAGAAGAGAGAAAGATCTGTAGATTGCCTCCTGTATGTGACCAACTGGGGATTGAACCTGCAACTTTTGGTGTATGGGACAATGTTCTAACCAACGAGCCACCAGCCAAGTGTACTTTCCAATTTGTACTTTCTAATCACCTTACCCTCTTCACCCATCCCCCAACTTCTTTCTTATCAGGCAACTATCAAAACGTTCTCTGTATCAGAATCTGTTTCTATCCTACTTGTTCATTTATTTTGTTTATTAGATTGCACATATAGGTGAAATCATATGGCATTTATCTTTATCTGATTTATTTCACTCAACACAATATCCTCTAGGTCCATCTATGTTGTTGCAGATGGCAAAATTTCATTCTTTTTTATGTCTGAGTCATGTTCCATTGTATATGTGCACCACTTCTTCTTTACCCATTAATCTATTGACACTTAAGTTGTTCCCATATTTTGACTATTGTAAATAATGATGAAATGAACACGCCTTTTCAACTTTTTTTGTCATGGGTTTCTTTGTATAAATGTCCAGAAATAGAATTGCTGGGTCCTTCTTTGATTCTTAGGATTGCCTTTGCTTTAAAATCTATTTTGTCTGGTATAAGTATTTTTAGTTCAGCTTTGTTTTGTTTTGTTTCCATTTTCATAAAATATATTTTTCCAATTCTTTACTTTCAGTCTATGTCTTTCTACCTGAAGTTGGTCTCTTCTAGACAGCATATGTAGGGATCCTGATTTTTTATTGGTTCAGCCACCCTTTGTCTTTTGATGGGAGCATTTAATCCATTTGCATGTAAAGTAATTATTATTAGACATGTATTTATTGCTATTTTATTATTCATATTTTTATAATTTTCTCTCTTTTTTTAAAGAAGACCTTCTAATAGGTCATGTAAAGCTGAAATTGTGGTGATGAACTCCTTTAGCTTTTTCTTGTCTGTGAAGCTCTTATCTGTCCTTCAATTCTAAATAATAGCTTTGCTGAGTAGAGTAATCTTTATTATAGGTCCTCACTTTTGTCACTTTGAATATTTTGTGCCAGGTCCCTTCTGTCCTGCAAAGTTTCTGTTGAGAAATCAGTTGACAGACTTTGGGAGCTTCCATAGAGGTAACTATCTTCCTCTTGCTGTTTTTAAGATTCCCTCTTTATTTTTATCCTTTTGGCATTTAAATTATGATGTGTTTTGGTGTGGGCCTCTTTCATTTCATCTTGTTTGGAATTCTCTGTGCTCCTTGGACTTACGTGTGTTTTTTTTCCTTCAGTAAGTTTGGGAAGTTTTCAGTCATTATTTCTTCAAATAGGTTCTTAATCCCTGGCTGTTTCTCTTTGCTTTTGATACCCTGATGAGGCAGGTGTTGTTATGCTTGATGTCCCAAAGGTCTCTTAAACTATCCTCATATTTTAAAATTATTTTTCTTCTTGCCGTTTTGATTGAGTGCTTTCTGCTTTCTTATCTTTCAAGACTAGGAATGTGCTTTAGAATAGTGCTTCTTAAATTTTACTGCACATATGAATCTTGATAAAATGAAGATTCTGATTTACTAGGTCTGAGGTAGGGCCTCAGTTTCTGTAGATCCAAGAAGCTCGCAGGTGATGCAGATGTTTCTCATCTATGGATTTAATTCATAAGAGAAGGGATAGTCTACATATTCTCTGGGAAATACTTTATACATTTTTCTTTCTGGGAGTATTGATAGGAATGCATCAAGGTTAAGTGTGAGGTTATGCTCCCTGACATGTGTCTGGAAAGCAGCAGTTATTCAATGTGTAGTGTTACTGGCCTTGGCTTTTAATAGTAAACTGGCCGTGATGGAAAGTTCAGGGTCCAATAAGGAAATTACCTACCTCTGCACAGAGATGGCTGTGGCAGCATATGTAGGCATGGCACAGTTCTTCTCAAAAAGTAGTATCTAGTTATCTCTAAAACATAGACCAAAGAGCTTTCAGAAAGTAAGAATTCTTCACCCTGATCACATACACAATTATTTTATCCTGGAAAAACTTTAGAAGCTATAACTATAAATAATTTACTTTATTTTATTTTGTTTTGTTTTATCTTATTTTATTGATTTTTTTTACAGAAAGGAAGGGAGAGGGATAGAGAGTTGGAAACAATGATGAGAGAGAAACATTGATCGTTGCCTCCTGCACACCGCCCATTGGAGATATGCCCGCAACCAAGGTACATGCCCTTGACCGGAATCGAACCTGGGACCCTCCAGTTTGCAGACTGATGCTCTATCTACTGAGCCAAGCTGGTTAGGGCACTCTAAATAGTTTTAACCATAAAACTATTTCAGTAAGGATTCAGAAGATATATACCTTGAAGAAATATAACTTCCTGATGAACATATTAAATTAAACTAATTATAAACTATAATTAAATGGATTTATAGAGTTTTATTTTCTTTTTTAAAATTTTCTTTTTTTAATATTTTATTGATTTCTTACAGAGAGGAAGGGAGAGGGATAGAGAGTCAGAAACATCAATGAGAGAGAGACATTGGGAGAGAGACATTGATCAACTGCCTCCTGCACGCCCCCCACTGGAGGTGTGCCCGCAACCAAGGTACATGCCCTTGACCGGAATCGAACCTGGGACCTTTCAGTCTGCAGGCCGATGCTCTATCCACTGAGCCAAACCGGTCCCGGCAGATTTATAGAGTTTTAAATTATGAACTCATCTAATGTTGGGTAACATTAAAAGAAAATAAGGACTAATTCTAGGATACTCGGTCTCTAGATTTTTGAGGGAAGTAATGTGATAGGAAGATGATTTTCCTTTCAAGGAAAATCTTGGAGTGTTTGAGTAGAGACATGCCATCTCTACATAAGAGCATGCTTATCTTTCTGTTCTTTATAGTGGCTTCATGCATTCAGATCAAGTAAAAGTAGCATCAAATCACAAAGGGAGAGGGATAGGGAGTTAGAAACATCGATGAGAGAGAATCATCTATCACCTGCCTTCTGCACATCTCCTACTGGGGATGTGCCTACAACCCAGGTACATGCCCTTGACCGTAATCGAACCTGGGACCTAAAAGAGGAGAAGGGGGCATTGCAGATTCCTGTTTTGCCTCAATGGACATTACTAGCTGAAACAAGAAACCAGTCCCTTCCTCCACCTCCCCCGCCCAGACTCATTCTTAAGCTAGTTCAATATATAGATTTTAAATAAGCATATAAAACAAAACAAAGTTTTAAAATGTTTCTATTTGAGTAAATTTAGCTTGACTGTTTTGTTTTCAGAGGGAAAGAAAGATGGATAAAAGACAAGAAAAGTATGATATTACTGTGGCTGAGACAGTAATACATACCAACTGGTCCATTTGATTTCCTACATTTTTTATCCTCTGTACTTTGCAGTTTGTGAGCCCATGTGACTAGTTTTGACCAATGATGGCAGCAAAACTGATATTCAGACTGAGGCAGTAAAAAACCTTTGTCTTACTTTCTAGTCTCCCTCCCTCCCTCCCTCCCTCCCTCCCTCCTTATCGAGGAAGCTATGTGCTCCATATGGAGGATTTACAAGTTGATCATCCTGAGCTCCTGTGTGCAGCAGAGATCTGGCTGACCTGTGATGGACATGTGGTCTGAACAAGAAATAAATCTCCATTATGTTAAGCACCAAGAATTCCGAATTAATATTACCAAAGTATAACTCAGTATATCTCAACTAATATGTTTTTGCAATAGATTTTTTCCACAAGCGAATAGAAGAGTTAAATAATATTAATAGGGAAATGGCTTTCTTGAAATAATCCCTGCTCTTCACAATGAATGTTGGTTTGAGAAAGCCAACATTAATTTAAAAGACATGGAACTGGCATACTCATTGGATGGGAGATGTAGTAAATTTGTAGGTTATAGAATTGTCCTTAGAAAAATGAAATTAAAGTATTGTTAGAATTGGGATCTATATGTGTAGAATTAATGAAGGTAAACAAATAAGCACACATTCAAAACAGTACTTAAGGCTTAACAATTCTAGTCAGAATTTTGTACTATTTGTTATTTATTTAGGTTGAACTTTTAAAGTCAATATACTGTATAACAGATGAAAACAATACTAACACATAGTCAGAGATCATCTTGGAATGTGGAAAGTTAGGGTTTGGGTTTAAATGTTGGCTCTACTGCTTCTTAGTTTTCTAGGTGCCTTTTCCCTCATTTGTAAAATGGAGATTAAAGTTCCTGGGTTTGCCTTAAGCGGTTTGGCTCAATGGATAGAGCATTGGTCAAGGACATGTACCTGGGTCTCTCTCATCGATGTTTCTAACTCCCTATCCCTCTCCCTTCCTCTCTGTAAAAAATCAATAAAATATATATATTAAAAAAGTTCCTGGGATTGTCTTTCAGGGTTGTTATGAGAAATAATTATGATAATATAATGTATATCCACTGCTTAGTCTGGATCTGGCCTTTAGAAATCACTTATAATTGTAAAGATAATAATGATGTTTTATGAACCAGAATCTGAGATTTCAAACTTAAATCAGAAATTCTTTCTTTTTTTATTTAATAAATCTTTATTGTTCAGATTATTACAATTGTTCCTCTTCCCCACCCCCCCCATAACTTCCCTCCACTCGGCTCCCACCTCTTCCTCTGCCCTTACCTCCAACAGCCCCATTGCCCTCATCCATAGATGTATGATTTTTGTCCAGTCTCTCTCTGTACCTCCCTCACCCTTTCCCCACTGAGCATTGTCATCCCACTCAATTTCTATGCCCCTGATTCTATTATATTCACCAGTTGATTCTGTTAATCATCTTTTTAATTCACTTGATTTTTAGATTCACTTGTTGATAGATAAGTATTTGTTGTTCATAATTTTTATCTTTACCTTTTTCTTCTTCTTCCTCTTCTTAAAGAGTACCTTTCAGCATTTCATATAATACATACTAGTTGTTGGTATTGATGAACTCCTTTAGCTTTTTCTTATCTGTGAAGCTCTGTATCTGACCTTCAATTCTGAATGATAGCTTTGCTGGGTAGAATAATCTTGGTTGTAGGTTCTTGCTATTCATCATGTTGAATATGTCTTGCCACTCCCTTCTGGCCTGCATAGTTTCTGTTGAGAAATCAGCTGAGGGTCATATGGGTGCTCCCTTGTAGGTAATGAACTGTTTTTCTCTTGCTGCTTTTAATATTCTCTCTTTGTCTTTTGCTCTTGGTATTTTAATTATGATGTGTCTTGGTGTGGTCCTCTTTGGATTCCTTTTGTTTGGGCTTCTGTACACTTCCTGGACTTGAAAGTCTCTTTCTTTCACCAGGTGGGGGAAGTTTTCAGTCATTATTTCTTTAAATAGGTTTTCAGTATCTTGCTCTCTCTCTTCTTCTGGCACCTCCATAATTCTGATGTTGGTATCCTTGAAGTTGTCCCAGAGGCTCCTTATACTATATTCACATTTTTGGATTCTTTTTTCTTTTCCAGTTAGGTGTTTTCTACTTCTTTGTATTTTAAATCTTTGACTTGATTCTTGCTATTATGTCTCTGTATAGTACTTTTTATTTCAGTCAGTGTAAGTCTAATTTCTAGTTGGTCCTTTTTCATCTCCTCTTGGGTCTTGCTAAATTTATCGATCTTTTCTAGGAAATTCTTGAAAAACCATGTAACTGTGGTTTTGAATTCTATATCCCTTCATTTGTTTTCCTCCATTTCTTTCATTAGTGATCTGTTCCTTTGTCTCCACATTTTTACTGCTTCCCTGAGTTGGTAGAGTAGCTTTGTGTGCTAGGTGTCCTATATGGCCCAGTAGCTCCTTCTCCCCAATTACCTGAAATGGATTCTTTGGTGCACCCACATGTGGACTGTGTGTACAGCCTTGTTGTAGTTAAGTCTTGATTGTTGTTGGTATCACTGGGTGGAATTCGACCTCCAAGCCAATTGGTTGTGAGGATCAGCTGTGTCTACACTGGGAGAACTGTGCTGAAGTCAGCCTTATGATGCAAAACTTGCAAAGTTGCAAAAGCCTCTGTGTTCAGTTTGGATGGTTCAGAGTCTCAGGGCTGAGCAAACAGCCTTTGCTTCCCATAAGCCTTGCCCTACGTGGCCCCTGGGTCTTAGTGTCCCTGGGTAATTGCTGCAGTCTTCTCTGCACACTTGCGCTTAGGTGCCTCCAGACCTCTGCCTTACTGGATCCCCTGAGTTTCCATGCACTCCTCCCTTTTCATGACAGTCCAGACTCCACCTGTATGGATCTCGCCTGGATCTGGGGTTCAGTGCAGTCGAAACTGAGATTCAGTACAGTCAGGAGTTTCTGTCTCCCTCTCACTATCGGAAGCCAGCCAGGTACTCTGCCACCTGTCCTCTCCACGCACGTGTCTCTATACCTCAGTTTTTTGCAGCTCCTCTGAATCTCCATGAGCCCCTCTCTTTCCTTCTAGGTGTAGAATTTTCATTCAACCAGCTTTCAGGTGGTTCTGGATGATGTCTGTCCTGTCTTTTAGCTGTAGTTTTTAAATTGTTGTGCAAGGCAGCAGTGTTGGTATTCACCTATGCCACCATCTTGGTTTCTCCCCAGAAATTATTTCTTGAGAAACCATCAACAAAACAAGGAGAAAACCCACTGCATGGGAGGACATATTTGCCAATGCTATTTCAGATAAGGATTTAATCTCCAAAATTTACAGGGAATTCATACAATTTAATAAAAGTAAACTAAACAATCCAATAAAAAAATGCAAGACTGGTTTGGCTTAGTGAATAGAGCATTGGCCTGTGGACTGAAAGGTCTCAGGTTCGATTCCTGTTGGAGGCATGTACCTTGCTTGCGGGCACATCTCCAGTGTGGGGCATACAGGAGGCGGCTGATTTATATCTCTCTCTCATTGATGTTTCTGACTTTCTATCCCTCTCCCTTCCTCTCTGTAAAAAATTAATAAAATATATTTTAAACAAAATGGGCAAAGGACTTAAATAGACACTTTTTGAAGGAGGATATACAGAAGGCTGAAAGACGTGTGAAAACATGCTCTAAGTCACTAATAATCTGAGAGATAAAAATCAAAACAATAATGAGGTATCATCTCACATCTTTCAGAATGGCTATCATCAATAAATCAACAAACCACAAGTGCTGGCAAGGATGTGGAGTAAAGGAACCTGAATCCTCCTTCACTGCTGGTAAGAATGCAGACTGGTGCAACCACTATGGAGAACAGTATGGAATTTCCTCAAAAAGTTAAAAATGAAACTCCCATTTGACCCAGTAATGCCACTTCTAGGAATATATCTCAAGAAATTAAAAATGCCAATCAGAAAGGACATATGCACCCCTTTGTTCATAGCAGCACAATTTACAATAGCTAAGATTTGGAAACAGCCTAAATGCCCATTAGCAGATCAGTGGATTAGAAAACTGTAGTGCATCTACACAATGGAACACTATGCTGCTATAAAAAGAAGAAACTCTTACCATTTGTAACAGCATGGATGGAACTGGAGAGCATTATGCTAAGTTAAATAAGCCAGGCAGAGAAAGATCAATATCACATGATCTCATTCATATGTGGGATATAATGATCAATATAAACTGATGAACGAAAATAGACCCAGAGACAAGATAGCACTGAATAGACCATTCAACCTCAGAAAGAAGGTGCAGTGAAGGGTGGAGGGGGATGAGAGGTGGGGGCAGTTAGAGTTCAACCAAAGGACTTGTATGCATGCATATAAGCATAACCAATGGAACAGACACTTGTGGCAATGGGGGCTTGCTCTCGGCAGTGGGAATGCTGGGGGGTGGATCAATTGTGAAAAAAGGAGACATGCAATACTTTAAACAATAAAAAAAAAAGAAATTATATCTTGAAAAACTTGATTCTAGAACTTGCCTTCATTATAAGATCTAATCTAATAAATGAACTCAGATCCTGTTGTAATCCAAGATATGGTGTGTGTGTGTGTGTGTGTGTGTGTGTGTGTGTGATTGTGATTTCTTTTTTCCTTTTAAAAAAATGAAGGAGATTAAACCATTTGTAGGGAATAAAAAGTCAATAGCATCTTCTAATTTGTTTCAAATGTCTTATTAATTGTGTATTTTTTTTTTTACCCCTGCAATCTTTATCAAATGGCTTTCTGGGAGCATCATCAGTTTGCTGAGAGAGAACAGCATATTCAGGATCAGGAATCCACTGATAGAAGGTGAGAGGAGTAACCTCACCTTTGAAGTAGCAATGCTGAGTTTGAGAAGCCATTGTATAGCAAGAAGCTACCCACAAAGTCTGGAAGATTCCTGATGCCTTTACTCTTTCCAGAGCCTTAATTTTTACCATTCAATCCCAAGCAGAAATAGCTTCTGGGTAAACTATGTAAAAGAATAAAAAAGGGAGGAGGGATTACCTTATTCTAGTCCAAATATTCAATTTGTGAGAAAGCTGGGAGGAAATAAGATCTCTACACTAATAAAAGAGAAATATGCAAATTGACTGAACCTCTGCAACACGTGCCAGCCAATCAAGAGTGAAGATGCAAATTAACAAATATGGCGGATTTATTTGCATATACAGACATAGAGTGAAGACTGAAGGCTCCACCTGAGCGAAGACAGAAGACTGAGGACTGAAGGCTCTGCTGTGGCCCGGGTACCGGGTGCTGGAGGAAAACTGGTGCCGGTAGCCAGGGGAAGGAAGGCCTATTGTACCAATCTTTATGCAATGGGCCTCTAGTGTTCTATAACTATATCTAATGTAGAAATACAGCCAAAGCTTTTTCTAGATAAATATTTTTTACTATTTTTCAGAACACCCAGATTCTGTGCTAAAATAAACTTAGGAAGAATTTTTCCTTTTAGATAAATATGTTCTGTCTTAAAGTCTGGCTCAGCAGAAAGCTTATGATAGTGCTCTACAGGAAGTCACTATCAATCCTTCATGGCCTATTTAGTATAAATAAAGGATAGAAGAACATAAAAGAGAAGCTACATATCCAAAAATCAGAGTGGGCCATTATTAGACAAATGTAGGCATTAAATTAATTAAGGATAAAAGAAGTAAGCTAATTCATCTCTATTTTCAATCAATTTTCCCTCCCCTTGAAAACTGAATATAAAAACTTTAATCTCTCTCTATTTATTATTTTTGCCAGTTCAATTTTGTTATAAGTTTTGTTTCATATTTTTTCTCCTCTTTTCCATCAGGACATTATTACAATTTATAGTTATGTATTTACTGGAGGCCTGATGCATGAAATTCATGCAAGAGTAGGCCTTCTTTCTCCCAGCTACTGGCATGGGCTTCTCTGGCACTCAAGACCTGGACTTCCTTCTGGCTGCAGGCAGGCACCTGGGACCTAGCTTTCCTCACAGCCCAGCCTTCATCCGGAAGGTCATTTGGAAGCATATCTAATTAGCATATTATACTTATATTAGTATAGATTGGGATTTGTTCATTACTTGTGTACTATTTGACCATAAGCCATGTGAAGGTAAGGAGCTTATACATTTTGTTCACATATAAATTTTTATTTATCAATCAGCAGTGTATGGGTGGACAGTGCTGGCACATGGAGACATTCAGTAAAAGTAATTGAATAGAATATTACATTATATAATGTTATCCTATATAATAAAGAGATAATATGCAAATTGACTATCATACCCTCACACAAGATGGCCACTCCCATGTAGTCACAAAATGGCTGGCAGGGGAGCAGTTAGGGGGTGATCAGGCTGGCAGGCAGAAGCAGTTAGGGGCAATCAGGCAGGCAGGCAAGTGAGTGGTTGGGAGCCAGCAGTCCTGGATCAGAGAAAGTGCAGGCTGGGCTGAGGGACACCTCCCCAGTGCACAAATTTCATGCACCATGCCTCTAGTATCCTATATAATAAGAGAGGAATATGCTAATTATCTATTACACTGTGAGGTGTAACAACTGACCATGTAATGACCAGATTATAGATCTGCAGGAGGGTGGGGCAATGAACTATAAGCGGACTGTGGAGAGCTATAGGAGGGGGCAGGGCAGCAAGCTATGAGCTGGGGCAGGGGGAGCTTTAAGGGGGTGGAGCAGTGAGTGGAGAACTACAGGAGGCGGCAGAGAGCTACTGGTGCACAGATTCGTGTGTAGGGCTACTAGTTATTACATGTTATAATATTTAGTTCTTTTTAAAGACTATAAATTAAAACTAGAGGCCTGGTGCATGAAATTTGTGCCCTTGGGGTGGGGGAGTCCCTCAGCTTAGCTGTGCCCTCTTTTAATCTGGGAGCCCTCAGGGGATATCCAACTGATGGCTTAGGCCTGTTCCCATGTAGAGTGGACCTAAGCTGGCAGTTGGACAGCCTTAGAGCTGCTGTGGAGGTGGGAGAGGCCTCTGTTCTTGCCACCCATGAGCCTGTCTCAGGGCTTCTGGCTGAGAGGAGTTCCCCCTGTGGGAGAGTACAACCACCAGGAGGCAGCTCCTGCATAGCGACCTGTTGTTCTGCTTTTCGGTCAATTTATATATTAGCCTTTTATTATATAAGATTATCCATAAAGTCAATATATTAGAATCCTTGCCTTTAATTTTACCAACTGGTCATATTAGAGTAAAGAAATGTTAGATTTTGAGGATACTCAAAGTAGTTTCATAGTTTAAACAAGTAAAAATAACTCTACAACTATTGATCCTCTATTAGCCTGGAACATAGACACTCTATGGTGGTATTGGTCATAGGAAATCATTCTAAGGAAGAAATCTGACTCAAGCTGGATAAATCATAGCTAGTTCCCTGATCATATTTGATTGGTGTTTTAATTTCCAATTGTTGCTGAAACATAGTGCCACAAAACAAGTTTACTACCCTACACTTCCTTAGGTCTGAGTCTAAATCAGTTTCACTGGGATAAAATTGGCAAAGACAGGATTCCTTCTGGAAACTGTAGGGGAAATGCATTTCCTTGCTTTTTCTAGCTTCTAGCGGCTGCTTACATTTCTTCGTTTATGGCCTCTTCTTCCATCTTCAAAGCCAGCAGCGTAGTATTTATCTCCTCTCTGACCTCCCTGTTTCTATCCTTACATTTTTCTCTCTCTCTAATCCTCTTACCTCCCTATTATTATCAGTACACTTGTGATTATATTGTGCCTATCCTTATAATCCAGGATAATCTCTCTATCTCATAATCCTTAATTTAATCATATATGCAAAACCCCTTTTACCAAGTGAGGTACCATAGTCACCGGGTCTGGGGATTAGGATGCACCTTATCTTTGGGTCAGGGGCATTATTCAGCCTGCCATAATTGATCCAGGGGTACAATCTGACTGAAGTCAGGCCAGAGCCCTAGATATTTTGCCCGAGCACCTGAGAAAAATCTCCTACAGGGATGGAAGCTCTGACAAAAGAGGCTTAGACTCCATCAGCAGTCATATTTCTTATTGATTTCAGAGACAAAGGGAGAGGGAGTGAGAGATAGAAACATCAAAGGTAAGAGAGAATCATTGATTGGCTGCCTCCTATATTGCCCCCTACTGGGGATCAAGCCCACAATCAGGTATGTGCCCTTGACCGAAATCAAACCTGGGACCCTTCAGTTCGCAGGCTGACACTCTGTCCACTGAGCCAAACCAGCTAGGGCAGCAGTCATATTTTTTGAGGTGTGGAAAAAGCTGATATAAAAGAAAAAGAAGGGAGTGCCCTGGAAGAGAGGCCAAAAGGGAAATGGAGAGGCTAAGGCCTGGGTGTACTTTTACCCCAGTCTCCCAACATTTCCACCTTTTGCCTAAACAATTTGAGAAAGCTTTCTAACAATGACAGATAATTCAGTTACATTCTGAATTACAACTGAGATAACTCACTCTGGTTATTCCAAGCCAAGGTCATGAAAACAAAATTTGCCCATATGTGACTAGTCGACAGACAAGACAGACCTCCTGAGCCATGTTCTTGGGCTGGGATAGTCAGTGATTCAGATAAACCAGGATGATACTCAAGATCAAGGCCTGGGGAGCAAAGTGACTGAGAACAGGTCTCTCATCCAGGAAATCCCAGAAAAGATCTGAAGTTTCTGCCAGTTAGGCTATATAATAACGGGGTAGACTGCTTCCCCTTAAGAGCTGGACAAATCATTATCTTTTCTCTTTGGCAAACTCTAACTCAGGTCTCAAAACCTAACTTAAGACTCTTCTCTCTGCTGGTTTGGATAGTGGATAGAGCGTAGGCCCAGGGACTGAAGTACCTCTGTTGCAGGCTCATCCCCTTCTCCTATCCCACCCTCTCGTCGGGCGCATGCGGGAGGCAACCAATCGACGTGTCTCTCTTACATCAATGTTTCTCTCCCCCTGTCTCTCCCCTTCCCTTCCACTCTCTCTGAAAATCAATGGAAAAATATTCTTGGGTGAGGATTAGAAACAACAAAAAAGTCCCTTTTCCAGTGAATCCTTCCTTAGATGTCTCCTTCACCCCCTTTCTTCTTCTCTACCACCTCCCACTCTTCCAGAACCAATTGTCCCATCCTGCCATCCTGTGTGTCACTTTGGTAGTTTAAGCATTCTTCTGCTGGTGTCTTTAAAACATGATATATTACATTTGGTTGTCCATCCTCATTCCCCCTTGTATCCCTAACTACTTACCTCGAAGATGAGTTCCTTGAGAACATGGCATGCTTCAATATGTGCCAGGATTATGCTATAAAAAATGCAATAAAAGACAGTCTTCACTCTCAAGAGCTAACAGTCTAATGGGAGGCAGTCAGTAAAATCCTCAATGTGCATGATGAGTACTGTGGCAGGGGCATTGACAATATCATGGGAACACACTTAGGGACACTACTCAAGAGTGAGGGGGCTAGGGATGATTATTAGAAAGATGATGTTGAATATTAGAGGATAATAGGAGTTTTGGGACAGTCCAGGGAAAGAACATTCCAGGCAAGGTCACAGAGGCATGAAAGAACATATAGATTCTGTGCAGCATCAGCAGTGTGATACAATAAGAACAAAAAGTTTGTGTAGAAGAGTGATGAGAAATGAGGTTAGGGAGCTGAAAAGGGCAAAATTGAAAAGGTGTCAAGGATTATGCTAGGGAGTTAAGATTCTATTTCCAAAAGCTATTGCAGTGTTTGGCATAAAATATTGACCATCACATCGCTGGTGGGTCTAACGCAGGGATTGCTCACAATCAATACAAAAATCAAAAGACATGGTCACATAATTGATGTTTGGCATTGCAACTATTGCACTGACATCTTTGTTTTGGGAGAGAAAAATCAATGTTAAAGAACTAAAGATTTTTCTACATTTTTAAAATCCAATGATCAAAGACATAAATATGACTGGGTAACTGTACATGAAGGGAATGATAAGTAAAATTGGAAAGTTTGAAAATAATATACACTTAACACTCAGGACTCTTCTACATTCTTCATATACCAATTACTATTAGCAGTTATCTTAGCCTGGAGTCTGTTGATGAGCCTCTTGGGGTTCTGAAAACATCTTGAAATTTTTGGCAAAATTTTTAGCATATGTGCATTTGTTTATTTTCCTAGCAATGTGGGTTATGAATTTTTATCAGATTCGATGAAGTTTAAGATCCACTGACTTCTAGCATAGATAACTAGAACAAAAGGACAACCTGAACAAAACAACTTTGTTTAGATATCACATGTGAGATTATAGTTGCAAAACATTCTTTTGGGTGGAATGTAGAGTTAGTAGGTAGGCCAATACCCAATGGTCTAATAAACAATACCGTAAACCCAGTACCTTATTATAATAACACTTTATATCTTGCTCACCTTGAAGATCCATGGAGTCAGTGAGGGAGGGTCTTCTATACACAGTTTCCTTCCATGCTGTGGCTTTGCCATCTTCCACATGTCACTTCAAGGGTACTCTGGCATCATCAAGGTAGCACTCAGGAAAAAAAGCGGGAACACACGGGAAGGCACACACCTCTTAACTGCTTTGATTGGGCATTGAAACGTCTCTTCTCTCATTTCATTCACCAGAACTGATCATGTGGTTCCATTTCTAAGTGAAAGGCAGTTGGGAAATATTTGGGTACACAGAAAGAGAAAATGTATTCGGTGAATATCTAACTAATCTTGAAACTGTTTGGATTCTTATTTGCTGGTTATGGTTTTGGTCTAGTTCTAAATGAAAAAGATGGAATGAGACAGGTATCCCTTCTGAAAGACCTTCCTGTGTGTGTATGTTTTTAAAAATGTGTCCTTTCAAACTAAAAAATTCTCTGATTTATCCTCAGAGGTAGTCACCAATCCAATAACACAGATGAGATGTAAGACAGAGATCTAAGACTTCTCTTTGAAGAAAAAGATTTCTCCCTATGCTCCGTTCTATATAGAAAAGAGCTAACAGTTTCAAGGCCTAGTATATTTTATTATAGAATAAGATTCCTTTCTGCTTTCATTCTGATAAGCTCCTTTCTAAAGCATTAGTCCAGGAGCTCCTTAACTCAAACTGCAGAATGAGTCAATTCCAGAGGGGAACACAAAGATAAAGTGATGTAGATCCTCTAAGAACTGGAGTATATTAAAATGCTTCACTTTGAAAGTCATGTTCAAGTGACTACTTTAATCATATAAAATTTTTGCTAATTAAACAGCCAATTTAAATGCCAACTCTACTAACTGGATTTTCAGTTGCATTTAATTTTAATTCTTTCTGTTCTCTAAAAATATACATCAGAGCTTTTTCATTTTAATTCCACATTTAATGCAGCAGTTAACTCTCCCACGCAGTCAGCTCCTGCAGTCACAAAAGCAGAAATAAGTGCTTGCTGAAGGTACAGTTTCCCAGTTTTTTAAAAATCCACTTGTTGAACTGTTTAGATGGAATTCTGTCCAGCACAGTATCTTTCCAGACTCACAAAAACCAAGCAGACAGTGTGGTCTGTAAAAATGTCATCGTGGTTCAATTCTGACTTTACATAGTCTATTTCTGACTTTATTTTATTTATTTATGTTTATTTATTGATTAAGGTATTATATATGTGTTATTTCTGACGTTAAATAACTTTTTCTCCATTACAAATAGTCCTAACTCTTGTTCTTGACTAAAACCAAAATTTTGGCTCTGTTTTTATTTACTTTGTAGAGTATAAAATATCTTCTACTTAGCTGTGTGACCTTAGACAAATCACTGCATTATGGAGCCACGTTTTTGTTTTGTTTTGTTTTTATCTTTAAAATAGGAATAGTCTCATGGATTTGTTGAAAAGACTTCAAGCCAGATGATGAACAGGAAAATTCTTTGAAATCTTTAAAGAGCTGTAGAATTATAAGCTACCATTATTAATATAATCACTAAAACCCAAAATGGGTGAAACAATAAGCATTGCAGAGCTCAGAGGAGAAAGAAAGCGTAACTTGAAGAATCTTACTGAGAGTAAGAGGTGCGAATGGGGACTTGTGCTGAGTCATGATGGAAGAGGAAGATTTAAAATGTGGAGAGGAAACTAGGGGAGAGGGCAGTGATGGTAAGGGGGCACTTCCAACGGAATTGTAAGATGTCTTGAGGAAAATGCAAACAGGTGGGAATGGACAACTCAAGCTGG
>PVJN01045862.1:0-16695 GCA_004026805.1 Lasiurus borealis
ATGCGGACGGGCCTCTGGTTGATCTGCCTCTTGAACGTTTTTAAAAGAGAAAAGGCTGAATCCCGTTCCCCTGGTGACCCCGGGACTCCTGGGATCTACCCGCTCCCCCTCCCTGTCCCCCCCGCTCGGCCGCCGGCCCCTGCCTCCCCCGCTGTCCGGGAAGCCGGGGGCGGTCAGTGCCGGAGCCTCCGAGCCCCGGGCGGGCGGCGGTGTGGACGGGGTCCGGGACCGGCTTCACTTTCGCTCTTTCCCGGGAAGAGAGCGAGCGGCGCCGCCATCGCCTCGTTCATGAACACGATCCCCACGAAGGAGACGCCCCCCACGCTGATCCGCACCAACAAGTTCACCGAGGGCTTCCAGAGTATCGTGGACGCCTACGGCGTGGGCAGCTACCGGGAGGTGAACCCAGGTGCGGCCCGTGCGTCTGGCGGGGCCCCCGCGGGGGGGGGGGGAGCAGGAGCTGCCGGGTGGTCCGGGGCCCTCCCTGCGTCTGCCCGCCCGCCGAGGTCCGTGCCGAGCAGCGGGCAGCCCTGAGCACCCCCCCCCCCCCCCTCGCAGCGCTCTTCAGCATCATCACCTTCCCCTTCCTGTTCGCCGTCATGTTCGGGGACTTCGGCCACGGCTTCGTCATGTTCCTGTTCGCGCTGCTGCTGGTGCTGAACGAGGACCACCCCCGCCTCAGCCAGTCCCAGGAGGTGAGGGCCGCCCAGTCCTGTGTGTGCGTGTGTGTGTGTGTGCGTGTGTGTGTTCGTGTGTGTGTCTGTGTGTGTGTTCGTGTGTTCTTGGGGTGCCGGTCAGGGCTGGCGGGAACCTGCCGCGCCTGCTGAGACCGAGGTGGGTTGCCTCTGTGACCGGGACCTCTGTGACCGAGTCTCGGTGGTGGTTTTTTTATTTTATTTTTTAATATTTTATTGATTTTCCACAGAGAGGAAGGGAGAGGGATAGAAAGCTAGAAACATCGATGAGAGAGAGACATCGATCAGCCGCCTCCTGCACGCCCCCCTACTGGGGATGTGCCCGCCACCAAGGTACCTGCCCTTGACCAGAATCGAACCCGGGACCCTTCAGTCCACAGGCTGACATTCTATCCACTGAGCCACAGCAGTCAGGGCTGTTTTTTGATTTTTAGAAAGAGGGGGAGAGAGAAACATCCATGATGAGAGAGAAACATCAATGATCGGCTGCCTCCTGCATGTCCCCTACTTGGGATCAAGTTCGCAACCCAGGCCTGTGCCCTGACCGGGACTCGAACTGTCACCTCCTGGCTCATAGGTTGATGCTCAGCCACTGAGCCGCACTCGCCGGCTGCAGAGCCTTGCCTCTGAGAGCCCGGAGGGCAGTGGTTGAGAAGGGGCGCGGGCCAGCCTCGGTCACGTGACCCGTTTCCCCCTCCCGCCGGCTGCGGCCGCGCCCACCGCGCCCTGTGCCCACCGCGCCCACCGTGCTGCTCCCGCAGATCCTGGGCATGTTCTTCAGCGGCCGCTACGTGCTGCTGCTGATGGGGCTGTTCTCCGTGTACACCGGCCTCGTCTACAACGACTGCTTCTCCAAGTCCCTCAACCTCTTCGGCTCCGGCTGGAACGTGTCCGCCATGTACAGCGCCAGCCACCCCCCCGCCGAGCGCGCCAGGCTGGCCCTGTGGAAGTAAGGCGGGCAGCCGGGCGCCGGGAGGCTGCAGGGGCGGGGGAGGGAGTGCCCCCTCCGACCCTCCTCTCCCCCCCTCGCTCTCTCGCAGTGACAGCGTGGTCCGGGGCAGCCATGTCCTGCAGCTGGACCCCAGCGTCCCCGGGGTGTTCCAGGGCCCTTACCCGCTGGGCATCGACCCTGTGAGTGCCCCCCCCACCCCCCACCCTCCCCCTCCCGGCTCCCCGGCGGGCGGCCAGCCCCTGGCCTCTCAGGGTCCTGGGCTTTGTGTTTTCACTGTCTTTATTTACAGTCTCCGTCTGTCACGTAGCATTCGTTCAGGAGTGCGGCCTGGTGGTCAGACCGTCGTTTTATAGGGCGGTGCCGCGATATTCCCAGCACCCACCTGCCTGCATGTGCTTTAAGAACAAAAAAAAAATTATTTTTATTGATTTCAGAGAAGAAGGGAGAAGGAGAGAGAGAGAGAAACATCAGTGATGAGAGAGAATCATTGATCAGCCACCTCCTGCATGTCCCCCACTGAAGATTGAGCCCGCAACCTGGGCCTGTGCCCTGACTGGAATCGAACCTGGGGCCCTTCAGTCTGCAGTCCAATGCTCTATCCACTGAGCCACACCAGTCAGGGCTAATAACAGTTTTTTTGCGGTTAACCTGCCATATTTGTATGTGAAGTGGCACACAGCCTGTCTGTCCCTGCCCGGGGTCAGGCCCCTCCCCCACCAGCACCCTCCCACCCTCCCCAGAGGGACGGGCGCTCCTGCTGCTGAGCCCAGGTCCCTTCCTCCTGCTCCCCTCGCGCCTTTTACTTTGCACAGGGGCGCTGGCCTTCTTGGGGCTCCCCGTTCGGGATGGGTCACTGTGTTCCTCCGGCCAGGGCTGAGGACACGGGTCCGGATGGGAGGCTTCGGGGGACAGTGTGGAGGGGGCTTCTCGCTGGGTCGCAGCTGCTTCCGGTTCCGGGGGGCTCCCTGTCCCCCACTGTCCCCCGCGGCGGGTGGGGTGGGGGGTGGGGACACATCACGCTTTCTGTGTCTGTTCGGTCTGCAGATCTGGAACTTGGCCACGAATCGCCTCACTTTCCTGAACTCGTTCAAAATGAAGATGTCCGTGATCTTGGGGATCATCCACATGACCTTCGGCGTCGTGCTGGGCATATTCAACCACCTGTGAGTGCGGTTCGCAGCCGCGCCCTGAGCCGCGCTGGGCATTGCCTGCTTTGCCTGCTGGTGGATGATTGGCACGGGGCAGCCGAGGGGGGCTGAGGGAGGGGGTGATTCTGTTCGGTGGTACGGTCGTTGAGCTTCGTTAGCCGCTCGCTCGGCAGACGTTCACGGCGCGGAGCACTGCCCGGCGGGGTTTTACTCCGGGAATGAGAGGGCGGAGAGCGCACTGTCCCACATTCGGCTCTGGAATTGGTTTTCCTCCTGCTCTTTGTTTACGAGTTAGAAAACTTGTCAAAGTCCTTACTTTTGTAGTCCTCACCCGAGGAGACCTTAGCTGATGAGAGAGAGAGAGAGAGAGAGAGAGAGAGAGACATCGATTGGCGGCTCCTGTAGCTGCCCCAGGGACGGACTCACCGCCTAGGACCGCAGGCTGTTGGTGTGCAGTGATGCTCCAGCCCCCGAGCCCTGCCGGGTGGGGCGCCTTTTGTTGCGGCCGGTGGCGGAGGCTGAGGGCGCCTCTCCCCCTGGCGGGGTCTGGCCGAGGCGCCGAGTCGCCATGTTGCTCTCGGGCTGCCCCGGAGCCTCTGCGGGCGGGCGGGTGGGCGGGGGCGCCGGCACAGGCACAGGCGTCCCCGGTGCTCAGCGCCGTCCATCCGGGCCGCCCGCCAGGCACTTCCGGAAGAAGTTCAACATCTACCTGGTGTCGGTGCCCGAGCTGCTGTTCCTGCTGTGCATGTTCGGCTACCTCATCTTCATGATCATCTACAAGTGGCTGGTCTACTCGGCCGAGACGTCGCGCGCGGCGCCCAGCATCCTCATCGAGTTCATCAACATGTTCCTGTTCCCCGCCACGGCCACCAGCGGCCTGTACGCCGGCCAGGTGAGCCGACCCGTCCCCGCGCCGGCCGCCACCGCACGCTGTCCCCGGGCTGCGGGCCCCGGCTGCGTCCCCTGCGTTACCGCAGGGGGTGCCGGCCGCTGGGCGGGTGCCGGGGCGCTGGGCGGGCCGAACCGTCCGACTCCCGCCCCAGCCCGGCAGGCGGGGCTCTGGGGTGGAGCGTCGACCCAGGAACCAGGAGGTCAGGGTTCGATCCCCCGTCTGCCCCTCCGCCCGCAGGAGCACGTGCAGCGGCTGCTGCTGGCCGTCACCGCGCTGGCCGTGCCCGTGCTCTTCCTGGGGAAGCCGCTCTTCCTGCTGTGGCTGCACAACGGCCGCAGCTGCTTCGGGGTCAGCAGGGTGAGTGCGGCCCCCCCGCAGCCTGCCCGCCCCGCCCCTCGGTCCCCGGCAGACCCGCCCTGCCCCCCACTCTCTCCTGGGCCCGCAGGACATGGTGGGGGTGGCCGCTCCCTCTCCCCCCTCTGTCGGGGTGCAGGCCTCGCCAGCCACCCACAGCCTGTGCTTTTCTGGTTTTCATCATCGATGTCCTAGCGGGCGTGCAGTCCTCGTTCATTGAAAGGCGTCTGTGCCCTGAGGACCTGAACCTCATGGGAGAAGCGAGAGCTCTGACCCGCGGTCACCGCTTCGCTCTGAAGGGCGCTGACCGGGCCCCTGTTTGTCGCTAGAGTGGGTACACGCTGGTCAGGAAGGACAGCGAGGAGGAGGTGTCTCTGATGGGCAGCCAGGACATCGAGGAGGGGAGCTCCCCGCTGGAGGACGGGTGCCGCGAGGTGACCTGTGAGGAGGTAAGGCTTTCCCTCCCTGATGACAGGATGGACGCCCCACGCCCGCCAGTATGGCCAGGAGTGGGGCCTCGGCCTGTGTGCCAGGAGGTCAGGGTTCGATCCCCGGTCAGGGCGCAGGCTTGGGTTGTGGGCTCCATCCCCAGTGTGGGGCGTGCAGGAGGCCGCCCGTCATTGATTCTCATCATGGGTGTCTCTCTCTCTCCCTGTCCCACCCTGTCTGAAATCAATAAAACATAGACTCATCGCTAAGTTTTCGCATAGTGACGGTCTCGGTGAGAAAGACGGGAATAATGCGTCTCCAGGCCAGACACCGGGGTGGGCAGGCTGCGAGTCGCCGCCCTGCCCCTGGTGTCCCTGTGCTGTGCCCGCTGCCGGCGCTCTTGTCGCCTGGAGAGAGGGGCGGCGGGGGCCGCAGGCGCCGGCCTCACCGCTCCGCGTGCTCCCGCAGTTTAACTTCGGGGAGATCCTGATGACGCAGGTGATCCACTCCATCGAGTACTGCCTGGGCTGCATCTCCAACACCGCGTCCTACCTGCGGCTCTGGGCCCTCAGCCTGGCGCACGCCCGTGAGTGTCCCCACCCTTCCTCCCCGCCCCCGCCCGGCACCCGGCCAGCTCACGGCGACGCGGTGAATTGCGGGGGGGAGCGCGATCCGGGCTGGACTGTGAGGCAGCTGAGGGCCCCGGTGTGGGCCCCCCCCCCTCCCGGAGGCAGTGTTGTCCTGGCTGCCCGGCCTTCTTCGCTGGTCAGTGAGCTGGTTTCCCTCCGGGAGAAGCAGGCAGCATGCACGGTGGCGGGGGGGGGGGGTGATTGGTGGGAGCAGGGGGCGTGGCCAGGAGGAAGCCGTGCAGCTGGCCGCTGCGAGGGCGCCTCCCTCCCGGGACGGCCGTTCACCCGCACCCCGGCCCGCAGAGCTGTCGGACGTGCTGTGGGCCATGCTGATGCGCCTGGGGCTGCGCGTGGACAAGACGTACGGCGTGCTGCTGCTGCTGCCCGTGATGGCGCTCTTCGCCGTGCTCACCATCTTCATCCTGCTGGTCATGGAGGGGCTGTCTGCCTTCCTCCACGCCATCCGCCTCCACTGGTGAGCCGCGGACTCGCCCTCCCCCACGCGTGTGACTATAACTCCCCTCCCTCCCCCCGATCCAGCGCTTCCGTTAGCTGTGTCTCCC
This sequence comes from Lasiurus borealis, assembly GCA_004026805.1. Lineage (NCBI taxonomy): Eukaryota > Metazoa > Chordata > Mammalia > Chiroptera > Vespertilionidae > Lasiurus > Lasiurus borealis. The sequence continues at coordinate 5,663 of PVJN01045862.1, forward strand.
TGCCGCCCGGGGGAGGGCGCTGTGCTCAGGTCTCCGAGTTACAGCTCTGTTTGTTCCCGAGCTGGTAGCCCTGACGAGCCAGAGCCGGTTCATGCTCGCCCCGGACGGTGTGTGTTTCAGGCTCAAGTTCACGGGGGCCTGGCTTTCTCTCGTAAAAGGCTTCCTGCCTATTTCTCAGGGTCTGTACCAGCTGCCACGGGAGACAGGGCGAGGTGTTTCCACGCGTCACGCCTACACGGGGCGGGCACGTGTGTGCACTTTGAGCACAGATGGTTCTGCCAGGAGCACAGCGGGTGAAGCAGCCGCAGCCGGGGTTCGGGCTGTAATGTAGCAGAAGCTGTTTTGCGGAACTTAGGGAGAGCTATTCGCAGCCTTTCGTTAATATGCGGCTTTTTTATTAAATTTTAGGGTGGAATTTCAGAACAAGTTCTACGTTGGTGCAGGCACCAAATTCGTCCCCTTCTCGTTCAGACGACTTTCCTGGAAGTTCAGCGACAGCGGGGCCTGAGGCCTCCGGCGCCGGAGTGATCATGTTGTAGAAATTCGCTTCCGCCCGACTTTCGATCAGAACAGTCCCTTCTCCATTGATTGCCTTAGGACCTAGCCACATCTCTGTGAGACATACCTCTTCCTCGCGTTACATTCTGTAAAGCCTTCCCGTTTCGATGCGCACATTTACTTCAGTGTCCTGACGAGCAGACTGAGTTAATGCCAAAAGTTACGTTCAAGTTATTTTTTAAAACACCGGCCTGGGCGAGAGGCGCCCGCTGAGTGGCTAACGGGAAAGTCTTAGGTACTTAATTCCTTTTCATCTTATTAAAAACACACAGAAAACAAAGAGTGATTCTGTCCCCGAAGTCAGAGAGTATTTTCCAGCAGCTGAATAAGTCTAGTTTTTTAAGAAGTTTAATGACGGATAATCATTTAATACTCTGCCTGACCGGAAGCGTGCGAACGTTTTTTATCGCTCTCCCAGGATTCCGAGGAGGAGGTGTGGTTTCTACGCTTTTGTCTTAACTGGGGGATCTGGGACGAGACCTACCGCAGAGGTTCATTCCACTTGTGTGTCTGTCTTTAAAGACCTCCCGCCCTGTTCTAGGCCCCCCGCCTGGCGCACGCACCTGAGTGTCCCCCTCAAACATCACTGTGTGTCTGGGAAGAAACGCTGTGCTCGGCCGTGCGACACAGTGTGACCATGGGAGATGCAGTAGGGACAGGCCCTGCCTCCGTCCCCCGCCCGGCTGATGTGCCTGAGCCCACGGGGTTCACCCTGAGCGGGGGAGCGGGAGGAAGTAGTGTTTTGTATGTTTTTTTTATCACAAAACGTCAATTCAGGAATTTTGCCACAAGGTTGAACCTCCCCGTGAGAGCAGGACACGGAGCGTTTCTTTACGTTGGGGCTGATTCTACACGAGTGTCCCGACTAAGGCACTTGGAGTTCACGGGCACGCACACGCCTCCGCTTGGTGGGCAGCTGGTTCCCAGCCATGATTCGGTCTCTTTTAAAAGCCTCCTCCGCTCGCTTGACCTTTGGTCTTGAACGAGCGGGAATCAGTCCTGTGGGACCTGGTGGTCTGTCCTGTGCTCCTGTGAGGTATGTCACCCCCCCCCCCCCCTGCTCCATGGTGATGGATGAGCCACAGGGTGGCTGCCTGCTCTCATTTTCCATCACGCATGCCAAAGCTGTCCGTCGCCACCCCCCTCCGCCCTGGCTCGTGGGCCGAGGAGGGTGAGTCGGACAGCCAGGCCTAACTGATGCTAACAGTGAACCTTTTTAAGAAACAGACATTTTTATTGACTTCAGAGAGGAAGGGAGAGAGAGAGAGAGAGACATCTCTGACGAGAGAATCATGCAGGGGCTGCCTCCTGCACGCCCCCTACTGGGGATGGAGCCCACAACCCGGCACGCGCCCTGACCCGGAATGAACTATGACCTCCTGGTTCCGAGGTCGACACCCCCCGAGCCCCGCCGGCCAGGCTAACACAGACCCTTTTCATTGGACGATCCCCTGCGGCTCCCCGTGGGGTGTCACCCTGAGCCGGCTGCTGGGACTCCGGGGTTTGCCCTCACGTCAAACATCGGTCCGCGTGCGGTGGAGGAAACTGAGAAACGTCTGCTCTCAAAGCCAGGTGGCCCCAGAGGGAGCGATGTTGGACACTTGTGGGGTGAAGATGAAGCCTGAAGAATGTCGCCCCACTTTCAGCCTGGCCCTCCGTCCGTTTTCATTACGGGACTCCAGGGCCAATGACTCAGGAGAGACAGCGTTTGCTGGAGCCTGGCCCTGCCCCTGCCCCCAGCTCCCTGTCCCGGGCCACTGTCATCCTAATGAACACCTTCTATGGGGCGGAGCCAAGAGCGAGTCACTTCTCCACTGAGATTGTGTAGAACGTAATCCTATAAAAAGCACATGAGTGGTCCCGACAGAATACAGTGTGATGGCCTCTCCTCAGCACGGAAGGGAACTTTATTTCCTGGCAAAGCGCTTGGTCCCAGAGCGGTGGCTTTGTTCTGAAGCTGTTTGTTTGTTGGAGCCGCTGCGAGTGTGAGTTCCAGGCAAGACTTCCTCCTCCTGGTGGCGAACACGGAGAGGAAAAGCAGGCGGCGGCCCGGACGATGCACTATGCGGGGTCCTTTTTCTGGAGACCCGTGTCCTGGAGCCAGGTTTCCCCGTGTTCGCGCTGTGTGCTCACGGCCTCCTACAATACAGACCCGAGGACTTCTCCCGCCGATGGGAGTCTGGTTTCACCCGAGAAGGCGAAGGGAATCCTCGTAGAGACGTAACCATGGCCGCTCGGGGGTCCTGCCGTGTCTGACGGGGTTGGGGGAGCCCCGGGACGCTCCGCTCATCGCGGCCGTGACTTTGAAAAGATTCTCCTCACCGAGGGCCCTGCTTCCTCCTTTCCGGCGGGTGTGTAACGGCCGCCTGCGGTTTCCACCACCGGCTGGGTAAGGCTGAGCGCAGCTGCAGCCTCGGCAGCTCGGGGCGCTGAGGGCCCTCAGGTTTGCCAAACAAAAGTGAGAAATAGCTTCCACCGCTGCTCTCTCTGCATCAAAACCACGTGCTTCCCGACCGGAGCGGGGAAGCAGGTTTGCGGACCCTCCCCCTGGTCTCCCCAGCGAGGGGATGGGCATCGCAGTTCCAGACCAGGACACGGCCGTGCCGGATGCTTCCGGCAACTGGCACCAGCACTTAGGACTGTAAAGGCTCCACGCTGAGCGGAAACAGCAGCTCCCGGATGCATGAAAGGACTCGTGCGCACCTCCCTCTCAGTATTGACTTTTTACTAATGGAAAATAAATCTATATTTTCAAAACGTGAGCCTCTGCTTTATCATTCCCCGGCTTGACTAGAGAGCCAAACACGGGGGCGCCTTCGTGATTACACCCCCAGCCCCCTCCTGCGCCCCCAAACACACACGGGAACTTGTCGCCTCAAACTCTCCCCTCCGACCCCCGTGATCCATCCATAGGGCCGGGGGCTGGGGTAGGCCTGCCTGGCCCCCAGCTCCGCCTCTGCCTGCAGATCCTGGGACCCCCCCCTGTCTTGTCACCTCCTTTGCCTCCGATCCTTCCTGCAAACCGGGCAGGTGGCGGGCGCTGAGAATCCCCGGGCAGGAGGGCTCTGGGCGCCCTGCGAGCCCGCAGTGGGCTGCCCTGGGGCCCCACCCCGGGTGCGGGCTGCCCCCCAGCTGGGCGCGCAGGGAGGGAGGAGCCTCTCAGCCCCCGGCGGCTGCAGGCGGGGGAACCCAGGCTTCTCGGGCTCGGATCCATCCTCGCGTCTGGGGGGTTCGCGCCTCTGCCCGCGCGGGGACGGCGAGTGCGGGCGGGTGCGGGCAGGTCGCTGAACCGGCTGAACCGAAGCGGGTCCCGCGCACGCAGGGGACGGCCGGCCGTTGCCCCGGCGCCGTTGCTAGGGGCGCCGTTGCCAAGGACGCCTGCCGGCTAAGGCTAAGGCGCCGCCGGGCTCCCTGCGCGGCGCCATGGACGACCTGCGGGTGCAGTGGATACGCGACCGGGTGTACACGGCCCTGGACCTCACCGACCCGCTGCTGTTCGAGGAGCTGCTGAGCCGCGACGACGGCGAGGCCGAGGACCGCATCCTGCACTTCCTCAACGAGACGAGCGACGAGGAGGGCGCCTCCACGCTCTTCTTCTACCGCAAGGTGGTGCCCGAGGAGGTGGAGCTGGAGCTGGACCCGGGTGAGCCTCCTCCCTCCCTCCATCTCCTCCCTCCTCCCTCCTTCCTCCTCCCTCCTCCCTCCATCCTCCTCCCTCTCTCCCCGCCTGGCTGCCGCCCACCCAGGGCAGGGACTGTGGCGGGGGGAGCTGACCCTGCTCGCACAGCCCGCTGGGAAAGGAGCCCTTGGGTGCACATAGTCAGGGTGAATGCTTATCCAGTGCTTCCTCTGCACCCGGTCCCGTTCCCCGCGCTTGTTAACAGCTCGTGCATGCTGGGAGGGGGGAGAGCTGTGAACCCCTTTCACCAACGAGCAAGCTGCGGCTCAGAGAGGCCTCCATGACTCTCTGGAGGTCACCCAGGCGGTCAGCGACACCCCATCCTTCCCCTCCCTGGCCCAGCAGGCGTGCCCAGGGCAGAAGACCGGTTTCGGCTGCCTTCTGAGGTCCCCTGACATGCAACTGGAAAGTAACGTGCAAATGAGGTTGTAAAAAAGGACAGCCGCTCTCATTTGTATTTTTTAAAAATATTTTTATTGCCAAAGCCGGTTTGGCTCAGTGGATAGAGCGTCGGCCTGCGGACTGGAGGGTCCCAGGTTCGACTCCGGTCAAGGGCATGTACATTGGTGGCGGGCACATCCCCAGCAGAGGGGAGGGAGTGACACAAATCAGGTACGATTTGCAAACACAGTCACTGACCTTCTAAGGAATCAAGACCTTGCAAGATCTTGCACAGAGGCATCAACATTTGTTCAGCCAAGCTGTTCAGTTATGTCTAAACTCTGCATTCACATCTCCGTGTATTAAACTGCAGGGTGAGAAAGCAGAGAGCTATGTCCAGAGCCTGCATTCACATCTGTTTATTAAACTGAAGGGTGAGAAAGCAGAGAGCTATGTCCAGAGCCTGCATTCAGGTCTCTAGGACCCCCGTATGCCCGGGGCAGCTCCCCCCACACCTCCACTGTCACCCCACCCGAGGATGCCAGCGCGTTCCCTGCTGCCAACTTGCACGTCTTCCGGTTGCGTCGCTTACAACTGTCTCCGCTGCCCTGACTGTTTCTGTGTGGCCGCCTGTACCCGGAGAAGGGCACATAGATCGGCGGCGGACGGGTTTCCTGAGCCCCGGGGGCATCCGCCTGCGGCTGGCTTCGGGCCCCCGGTGCCCCGAGGATCGCCAGGGCCTTAGTTTACCCACAGGCATCGGCGGGGATCGGTCGCGGTCCCCACCCACGTGCTCTCAACTTGCACGCGGCTCTCACGCCACGCCCCCGCGCTGGGCGGCCGGTGGGCGGAACGTTCCATTCCGCAGGCAGGCGAGAGGGAGGGACCACTGACTGCCCGGGACCAGCTTCCGGGTCAGCCGGGGTCACTTCCGCTCGGAGGCCGCCTCCCATTGGCTGGGCTCTCCCGCCTCGGAGAGCTGTGGCGCCCGGTGTCTCCGGGGTCGGGGTGAGGCCGTTCTGACTTATTCCTTCCCTCCCACCCCCCTGGCTGCGCAGAGGACCTGTCTGCCTCGGACGGGGATGAGGAGGAGGAAGAGGAGAGCAAGGTCCAGAAGGCCGAGTCCGCGGACAAGGTGTCAGGTGCGGTGCTGGGAGGGCGCCCCGCGGGCGGAACCGGGGAGGGGGCTCGGTGCACCGGCCCGGGCTCCTGGCTGCCGTGTATCCGAACGACGCCGATGCCGGGACGTGACAGGCGCATTATTAGCCTCCGGGGGCCGCCAGCGCCAGCGGCCTCCACGCGCGGCCCAAAGGGGAGCCGTCAGCCGGGCCGAGCGCCCCCTGGAGGCTCGCGGGGGAATCGCCCTTCTCCTCCAGCTGCTGCTGTGGGTGGTGGGTGGTGTCAGCCCTCGGATTGGAGGCGCATCACCCCTCTTTCCCTGTGGATGTGAGAAACGTCCAAGCCTGCAGAGAGGTTTTTATAAAAAAAAAAAATTATGTTTTGCCGAGACCGGTGTGGCTCAGTGGATAGAGCGTCGGCCTGCGGACTGAAAGGTCCCAGGTTCGATTCCGGTCGTGGGCATGGACCTTGCTTGCGGGCACATCTCCACTGTGGGGCGTGCAGGAGGCGGCTGATGGATGTCTCTCTCTCATCGATGTTTCTGGGTTTCTATCCCTCTCCCTTCCTCTCTGTGAAAAAATCAATAAAATATATATATTTTTTAAAATTATGTTTTTTACTGATCTCAGAGAGAGGAAAGGAGATGGACGGAGGAAATATCTATCCGCTGCCTCCTGTGTGCCCCCTACTGGTCCAGAGCGGCAACGCAGGCTCTGCGCCCAGCGGGAATCAAACCGGCGCCCTCCCGGTCGGTGCACAGGCCGCTGCGCTACCCACCCAGACACACCGCCCCGGGCTGTAGGGAATTTGTGTGTGAGAGCCTGTTTGGGCCAAACTGAGGGCATGTGGCCGCGAGCAGGTCGCAGAGGGTCCTCAGGACAACAGGTTGCAGTCTCTGTTACGCATTTGAGACGAAGGAGGGCACCTGGGAAAGACAACAGGGCCACGGAGAGGAGGAAGACAGGGATGGGGTGGACAGGACCGCTACAATGATGTGCTCCCTGGAGGGGGGGCCGCTGGAGGAGGAGCCGGCTGAGAAGAGGCCTTTCAAAGGCCAAGGACCTTTGAATGGACCGGGCTTGCTGACCAGACCCCATTATCTCGGTTCCTTTTCTCTGCACACCCCCCACCCCCCGAGTTTCGAGTTTCGTAGTGAAAAGGGAGCACATGCAAACATGTTAGCTGTGATTCTCTTCCTGCGATAAAACTCCATTTTTCAAAGTAAAACTCTGGGAAGTCACTAGTTGGACACAGACATAGAAGACACACACGCACACACACACACACGCACACACGCATGCACACACACGCTGAATTTCTGATCGAGGGCCCATCCAAAATGCAAAAACGCTCTCCCAACCAGAGCGGAGTCGAGGCTCCGGGAGGGGCGGGAGGCAGCAGCCTCGGCGCCGGGCTGGGGGGTGAAACGGGTGCACGCGGGATCCGGAGGGGAGGGAGCCCCGTCTTCTGAGGGGTTCCTCTTGTTCCCTGAATGGCGCCCGGCAGCTAAGAACGTGCAGTCGAGAGCCAGTTCCATGTATCAGTCCCTGATGAGCACGGAGGAGGAAGACTGGAGCCGGGAGCGAGCGGAAGACAGGCTCGCCAAGGTACGCGTGCGTCCTGCGCCGCCGCCGCGGGGGGTGATGGGAACTTGGTGCCTTCCGAGGAGGCGGGGCGACTGACACCGGTCATCCGAGGCCCAGTGACAGACTTCTGTGTTGGAGTCCCCGAGACCAGCCGGGGTCCGATGGCTCGCTGCAGTGACTCCCGGGACCCAGGAGAGCTTCAGCGGTCCCCGAGGGTTAGTGTCAGGGAAAGCAGGCGGATCCGAACCGACACGGGAAAAGGAGGCGGGCAGAGGCCCGCAGTGCGCAGGGGTGGGGACATGGACCACTAACTCTCCCAGCGGCTGGCTGCGGGGACAGCAGGTGTGAGGTGTAGGGAGCCCGCCTGAGTCGTGGTGTCCAGGGGGTCAGCACACTGACTCAGTCCCAGCACCCGCAGAGGTCAGACTGATAGCGTGACCGTGGGCCCCAGGCAGATGGCCGTCACCGTAGGTCTCCGAGGTGGTGTCACCCGTCCTCAGGTGTGCAGACGCTCATGCCAGCCGGGATGTTCCAAGGCTGAGAGGTTTGCACCAGCCACTCGGCCAGATCCAAACCCTGCAATGTATGAGGTTGGGACCGCCCCGGCCTGCTGAGTTAACCCTTTCCTGCTCAGGCCCGGGTGCAGCTCACAGCCGGGCTGCAGGCATTGAGCCTGACCTGTGCCAAGGGAGTGACACCTAACCGCTTTCTGGATATTACCACACACCCCCCCCGCCCCCGCCAAACACGGATTCACCTAACCACTTTATGGATATGTCCCCTCTCCCCCCCAACACGGATTCAGACTTGGTCTGTTGCAAAGTGTTGCCCAGAAAACTTGCAGGTTGTCCTTTTGTATTTTTTTAAATTTATTAAAATATATATATATATATATATATATATATATATATATATATTTTTATTTTTTACAGAGAGGAAGGGAGAGGAATAGTTAGAAACATTGATGAGAGAAACATCGATCAGCTGCCTCCTGCACGCCCCCTACTGGGGATGTGCCTGCCACCAAGGTCCATGCCCTTGAGTCTGCAGGCTGACGCTCTATCCACTGAGCCACTCCGGTTAGGGCCCGTTGTTTTTTTAAAACCGTGAGTGGCTCCTGCCTGAGGTGCAGCTGCGTCTGCGCTGTCAGGAGTGAGAGCAGAGCTGGGCCTGGTGAGCGGGGCTGGGGGGGCTAGGGGGGTGGTTAGGTCGTGGGGTGCAGGGATGTATCTCTGGGCGGCGCTGCCCCTCTTTCAGAGGACCATTAAGCACATCGTGGACAAGACGCACCTCCACGTGCTCTGCACTCCCGTCCCCGAGGAGTTCCTGGCCCAGAACGTGGTGTTTTTCCTGAGAAACACGAAAGGTACCTCTCCCGGGAGCGGGCGCGACCGCGGGGTGTGCGCGCCGGAAAGAACGTGCCCGGCAAAGCACCGTGCCCGTCTCCACGGATGGGGGTGCTCCGAGGCCAGAGCTGGAGGAACCTCGGTGTGTTTCCACTTTCCCCGATGAGGTTAAATCTGATGTCCCGGCGACATTCCATTGGCCGCCGCGCGGATTGGTCCTGGTGGCGCGTGATTCAGACCCGGGCAGCCCGGGCAGCGGGCAGCCTGTTCCCAGATGTGTCTGTAGAAACCCCGGGGTTCCGAAGGCACTTTGCCCGCTGCATGGGGAGGTGCTGGTGGGAGGCGGAGCCCCCAGAGCAGGGAGCCCCACAGGTGTTTCGAGAAAACGCTGGTTGATCCTCCTCTGGTCCATGGAGTGCTCGGGCGCTGCGGACCCCGGGCTGTCGGTGTGTGTCTCGGCATCTCGGCGGCCAGGGGAGCCGTGGGAATAGGAGCGGCGTGTGTCGGAGTCTGTGGCTGGAATGCTCCTTTGTCGCTCCCCGGGCAGAGGGCGCTGGCCCCTGACCTGCGGGCGTGACCGTTGGCCTGCGCCCGCAGCCCCTGGCCCGCTCCCTTTCAGAGACCATCTCGGAAGCCAGCTACATGAAGGAAGCCATGGACATTATGCCCGAGACGCTGGAGTACGGGATCCTGAACGCCAACATTCTTCACTTCCTCAGAGACATCGTCTGCCAGGTGAGCGGGGGGAGGTGCGGCGTGGGGAGGATGGAGGTGTGGGGTCACTCCGCCAGCCGGCAGCCGGCGGCCCGGCCTGTGCTGGGCTCTGTCCTTCCGCTGGAGCCATCGGTCCCGGCTGGGGCATGCGGAGAGCAGCCATGGGCCCGAGCCGCGTGCTGATGGGCTCCGTCCCTCGGCCTCTCAGGTGTTCCTGCCGGCGCTGTCCTTCAACCAGCACAAGGAGGCGAGCTCGGCCCTGGCCTCCGAGGCGCGGAACTCGCTGGTGCCGGAGGCGGACCTGATGAGCGTGGCCGGGGAGACGGTGGAGTACCACAGCGTCCAGCTGATCCGGGACGAGTTCCTGATGAACATCCAGAAGTTCGCCAACAACATCCAGAGGACGGTGCAGCAGCTGGAAGGTGGGCCTCCGTTCCCTCCTCTCAGCCCGGCGTGACCAATGTCCTCGGAAAGGCAATGTGGGAGTCCCCAAGCTTTTTCATTTTAGCTTAGGATTCTTCTTCTTTTTATAAAAAAATACATTCTTCCTGATTTCAGATTGGAAAACAGAGGGAGAGAGAGAGAAACATCAATGATGAGAGAGAATCATGGATTGGCTGCTTCCTGCACGCCCCTTCCTGGGGATCGAGCCCGGAACCTCGGGCCTGTGCCCTGACCTCCTGGTTCGTAGGTCGATGCTCAACCACGGAGCCACGCTGGCTGGGTGGTGCACTTTTTTATTTTGATTTTTAACATAGAGAGCATTTGCTTATAAAGCCTCGGGTGGGAGAAGTAATTCGCAGAAGATGAGGGCTGAGGAAGCACGTTTCAGAGGCAAAGGAGGGGCCCCGGGAGCTTAGACGCCAGGAAGGTGGAGTCAGGGGTGCGAGGAGCAGGGAGGGGGAGGGTGTGCTCCAGGAGGGAGAGGCGCTGGGTCCTCCAGCCGAAGGGCTTTACGGGGGAGATTTCAGGGTGGGGGGGGGGGTCCCAGGGGAAGAGCCAACGAACAGTGGTCTGCAAACTCATTAGCCCACAGAGCGGCGGACCGCGAGCCGCAGTTCGCCGATCCCTGCAATAGCCCAGGGAGCAGCTCCCCAGGTGTGTGCGTTCGGGCTGAGGCCTCCACTGATGATTACTCACGGCACCTGGGCCTGGCGTTGCGGGCCGGGCTTTGCTGACTTCCTGGGCCTGGAGCTGGAACACAACTGAGGCCGAGGTGTTCCCTCTAACCATCTCCCGTGCCGTCTGTGTGCATCAGAGGTGTGGGTGGGGTGTGCTCCGACCTCCTGTCCCACAGGGCTGCTGGCCATAGGGCAGAGCTGCACCATCACCCGGAGAGCTCGGGCACCTGCAGGGGACTCTGCCCATATGAAGCTCATGCCTGTTGGTTGTGTTCAGTGTGTTGTTTTTTAAATTGCCCCCCTTTATTTATATATATGTTTTATTGATTCTTTACAGAGAGGAAGAGAGAAGGAAGAGGAAGGGAAGGGATCAATGAGAAACATCGATCAGCTGCCTCCTGCACGCCCCCTACTGGGGATGTGCCCACAACCAAGGCATGTGCCCTTGACCGGAATTGAACCTGGGACCTTTCAGTCCGCAGGCCAACGCTCTATCCACTGAGGCAAACCGGTTTCGGCCCCCCCCCTT
>PVJN01045863.1:0-16694 GCA_004026805.1 Lasiurus borealis
GATGGAGGGGGGAAGAGGGGAGGCTCCGCGCTGAGGAGACCCGGGGGAAGGAGGCTCCGCACGGAGAAGACACGGGGGAGAAGCAGGGTCCGCGCAGGGGGACCGCCGGGGTGCGGGTCCAGGCGCCGCCGCTCCCCAGGGTGAGGGCAGCCTGAGAGGGGGGGTTTCCCGGGTTAGGGGGCGCGGGGCCGGTTCAGGGTGGGCCCGGACCCAGCGCGCCCTTCACCCACCGTTGCGCGGCGGCGGAGGGAGCGCGGCGGGCGGCTCCAGGAACCCCGTGGAGCCCCCGCCGCCTGCCCCTCCGCTAGGAGGCCGTTCGTCCCGCTCCATGCGGCGGTGCTCAGGGCCCGCGCTCGGCTCGCTGCTCCGCCGCCATGACCAGCGGCCCTCGTCGTCGTGGTCGTCCGCCAGGGGGAGGGGGCTGTCAGGGCCCCGGCGGGCTCCCGGCCGCCGCGCTCTCTGGGCCCCTGGCCGCCCGGCTCCGCGCCCCTGCGCGCCGCGCCCCCTCAGCACTGGCCAGCTCCCTCCCCCGACGTCACGCGCCGCCGCCGCGCACGGGCCCGCGGGGCACGCCGGGAGTTGGAGTCCGCCCGGCGGGGCCGGCCACGCGGGACTCCAGCAACTGAAGGGGTGGGGGGAGCCATCAGCAGCTCCGAGGAACGGAAAGCCAGGGCCTGTTTCAATCGCGAGAAACTCTAATAAAAACTCCTCTTATAAAGGAGTCTATGTCACCTCAAGGGCCTTTTCTTTGTTGTGATTTAGCCACCGTCAACTTTTCTTATGGCTCCTGGCGTCCCCCCCCCCGCCCTGACAATGGGTCTTTCCTAGGTGGGCGGGCCGCGGAGGAACCGGTGAGCACGTGCAGCGAAGCCCAGCCTTCGGGGCGGGGCGGGGAGGGTGGAGCTCGGGGGGCATTCACAGGGACCTTCCTCTGCGGCTTCGGGACAAATTGGACCCAAGATTAAAGGGGTCGGAGTTTAACTCGAGGTGACTGCGTTCGTATGCAAATAGAATCTATAAAACTCCGCTTTCCGGGGGGGGGGGGTTCTTTAAAGGCTTTTTAAACCTCCGGGTGGGCGGGAGAGACAAAAGTTTCGCTTCCTCCCTCTTTTTCGTTTTCCACCTGCCCGCCGAGCAGAAGGGCAAACCAGGCTCCCAGGCCATTGGTGCCATTAAAAAAAAAAAAACTCCATAAAATAAACTCCTGGTGGCTTGAAGCTCTCGGTTTGCGGGGCTCCGTACCCACCCTGGCTCCCCTTCCCTTCTCCGTTTCCCGGTCTTCAAGCGGAGATGGAATGGGGACGGGGTCCGATTGGGGAGAAGAGAACCCAGACGCCGCTCCCCGCCTCAGTTTCCCGGATTTTCGTCGTCTTTGCTGTTCCCGGCTGCGCCCACCTCCTCTGGCCACCAGGCGGCGCGCGGCCATCAGTCCGCCTCGGGGACCTTCTGGACTAGCGTCCGCCCACGGACACCCATCGCTGCTACCGCCCAGGGTCTGAGCCGGTGGTTCTCCACCTTCCTAAGGCCGCGACCCTTGCATACAGCTCCTCATGGGGTGGTGACACCCCCCCAACCATGAAATGTTGCTACTGTGATGCATCGGGATGTACATATCTGCATTTTCCCATGGTTGTAGGCGGCCCCTGTGAAAGGGTCGTTGGGGGTCGAGACCCACAGGTTGAGAACCGCTGGTCTGAGCCCTCACCTGGCCGCTGGGAAACAAAGACACGAAAATACTCATGCTTTGCCCTCCCCTGTGCTGCGGGCTCCTGCCCCGGCCTCCTGGCTAGCTGCCCATTTCCCGCCCCTCCCCACCCTGCTCCACCACCAGTCCTTTAGCTCGTCTATGTCATTCCTTGGTTTTTAAAACATTCCTAGCCTGGCATTTGCGTCCCTGTCCGGTCTGACGTCTGCCCATATTTCTCACCGCGCCCCTTCCCTCGCCTGCTATGCAGGAGGTTTTGCAACACCATCCTGCCCTGGCCGGTTCCTTAGCAACATTAGTTCACCTGTATTGTGCCTTCATCTGTGCCTGCCACCGTGTTGAGAGATTTTAACCCAATGTTTGCCTGAACCTCAAACCCTCTTTTTTTTTATAATTTTTAAAAATATTTTATTAATTTTTTACAGAGAGGAAAGGAGAAAGGTAGAAAGTCAGAAACATCGATGAGAGAGAGACATCGATCAGCCGCCTCCTGCACGCCCCACAGTGGAGATGTGCCCGCAAGCAAGGTACATGCCCCCGACCGGAATGGAACCTGGGACCTTTCAGTCCGCAAGCCCACGCTCTATCCACTGAGCCAAACAGGTCTCGGCTCAAACCCTCTTTTTATAAGGCAGCTCCAATGTTATCCCTGTCCTGCACTGATGAAGTCACCTAGCAGAGATGAGGATTCCAGACACAGGAACCTGAACCCGTGGCTCCTCCCGGCTGGAATGCTGCTGGTTTCGCCCTCCCGCCCCCGACCCCCAACCCTTATTCACCTGTCAAAATCCTGTTCAAATAGCTCCTCGGGGACAGCTGGGTCCCCTCTGTGTTCCCTCGGGGCTCTGTGGAGTTCTCTGTGGACTGTGAGAAATGGTCTCTCTGTGGTTGCTTCCCCGCTACCACTCCCCAGCCCAAGCGGGAGAGGAAAGCCCTCAGCGTGTGTGTGTGTTGGGGGTGGCAGTGGGGAGGTGGGACAGGAGAAGGGTCCTCTGAGCCATCCCCTCCACTCTGAATTCTAGAATGGGTCAGGGCCAGAACTTTCTGTCGCAAGCCTCTGCGGATGGTGAGTGCCCTTCCTAAGAGATCTCTCATCGGGCTAAGGGGCAGTGCAGACGCCTTCTGCAGCCCTGGGGTGTCCGCGGTGGACAGAGATTCTAAGTTGATTCTAAGCTCAAAGGTGGGTGCACAGAATTCGGCCAAACACTCACCCCATGTTAACAACAACTCCTCCTTCAGACCCGCCCTGTGGCCTGGTCCTCCCAAAGCTTTCCCAGGTCTCCCTGACAAATCAAACCACTTTATGCTCAAGCTTATCATCTGAAGTCCAATTGCTGAGCACTGGGCCTGAACATTGTAGACAATAATTGAGTGGGTGAAAGAATGACTGAAACATATCTGGCTTTTCTTAAGAAATAATTGAGCTTGGGCATTTAATCTCTGAGCCTCAAAGTCTGGTTCTAAGGGACGAGGAATAAATAATAGCAGTTGCTACCTCCCAGGATTATTATAAGAATTAAATAAGATGATGCAGACAAAGCAGTTCACAGAAGGTCTGACCTCATAAATGGGACCTGTTACTAATAGAAAGGAGTCCTGCCCTGGCTGGTGTGGCTCAGTTGGCTCGTCAACCTGTTCTGTTTAAGTGCATTCTGTTTAAATACCTTTTGTCTGTTATTTGGATAGATAGGTCACCCATTACACAATCTCCAGGATGTAATCACACACCCCCACAACTGCACTTCTATATTTATAAAAGCCTAAGTGACCAAACGACTGGTCAACTGGTCGCTATGATGCACGCTGACCACCAGGGAGCAGATGCTCAACTCGGGAGCTGCCCCTGGTGGTCAGTGCGCTCCCACAGCAGGAATGCTGTTCAGGCTCCTCCCAAGCCACCTGCTGCCTTAGCCAAAACCAGCAATCCAACATCTTCTGATGGATCCCAGGTTGTGAGAGGGCACAGGCCAGGCTGAGGGATCCCACCAGTGCACGAATTTGTGCACCGGGCCTCTAGGATCCTATATAATAAAATGTTAATATGCAAATAGACCGAATGGCAAAACAACCAATCAAAGCATAATATGCTAATGATATGCTAAGGCTGCTCAACTTCTTGCTATGACATGCACTGACCACCAGGGGGCAGATGCTCCGACTGGTAGGTTAGCTTGCTGCCCATCTCCTACTATGGAGCCTTAGCCCATCCGTGTCCCCCAACAATCCAAAGAAGCCAATACTTTGTCCCAAGTTTACCGAGAGGAAATAGGCTCAGGAAAACATGAAAAATACTCTCACCACCAGCAGGACTCATGACAGAAGAGCTGGAAAAGAAAAGTGTCTAAGAATAAGGACACATCTGCAAGGGAGTGGCCCGGAGGTCAAAGGTAAGAGACTAACAGGATAAGGAGACAGGGAGAGAGCTAAGAACAAGGCAGGTATGAGCCCCATCACGGAGAGACAGACTCTAATTAAATAATCACACAAAATTAGCCAAACACTCAGCCCACAATGGCACATATTGGCTACAACAGAACACACTTGCAAGTCCCTGGTGCTATGGGGGTGTGTGACAGGGCTCTTTTGGGGCCAGGCGAGGCATGTGGGGATCGGAGCATTGAGATGAGATGGGAAAGATGAGTGAATGTGGGTCAGACTAAGCGGAGCGAGTTTCTGGAGGAACAAACCGTGTGAGCAAAGGTCCTAAGGCCAGGTTGGAAGTGAGAGAATCTATTATGACAGAGCCCATAGAGGAGAGAAGGGCGGAAAAGGAGGAAACGGTGGGGCAATGCGGGAAAACAGCCAGCAGGGGGCAGAGTTCACTGGTGAAGGCAGCCTTGCTCTTCCAGGGCTCAGCCCAGAGCGACCGGCCAGGCTGCAGGGGAGAAAGGGCTGGGAAAAGGACACCACGGCCAGGTTTAAGCACGTTTCGTTTCGTCTATTATTTGAATAAATAGGCTGCACAATACAATATCCCCTGGTTGTAAAAAGCATTCAGTGAAAAGTAAGCCTTTCAGTTGGTTAGAGCATTATCCTGCTATCCCAAGGTTGCCAGGTCAGGGCATACAAGACTCAACCAATGAATGTCTCTCTCTCTCTCTCTCTCTCTCTCTCTCTCTCGTTTAAAGTCAGCCTTTCTCCTGACTCTTGATTCCCAACAGCTGGTTCCCCCCGCTCCCTTAGTGATAACTACCATACCGATATATTTCATCCATTCCCCTAGAGTCTATGCCAACCTTTTTTATCTCGTGGCACACATAATCACTAAAATTCTGCAGCACACCAAAATATATATATATTTTCACCGATCTGACAAAAAAAAAAGGTATAATTTTGATTAATTTCTACTGGACAGCTACTATTGTGTAGGCTGTTCCTTTTTTTTTAATTTGAAAGTCAAAGGGAAAAGAGGTGATTAGTCAGGTATGCATTTTTAAATTCTTGCAGCACATCAGTTGAAAATTGGTGGCCTATGTGCCTAAAAACACACGCTATATTTATTTTTTACACCAGTTCTGGGTGTTTTTTTTTAAATATATTTTATTGACTTTTTACAGAGAGGAAGGGAGAGGGATAGTGAGTTAGAAACATCAATGAGAGAGAAACATTGATCAGCTGCCTCCTGCACACCCACTACTTGGTCTTAGGATCTTTGTGCCCACAACCAAGGTACACGCCCTTGACCGGAATCGAACCTGGGACCCTTAAGTCCACAGGCCGAGGCTCTATCCACTGAGCCAAACCAGTTAGGGCCTAGTTCTGGTTTTGACGGCTCCCTAAGGGACCTCTGGTTGTGAAGGAAGCTAATTTGCACTGAACACTTACTGCACATGACTCTTTCATTCCACTCAGAGTTATGGAGCATCAGACCGCTTCTACTAAGCTGGTGGGTCAAAACCTTAAATCCGCTGGAGGGCTTGTTAACACACAGAACCTACCCCTAGAGTCTCTGTTTCCTCGGGTCAGGGCGGGTGGGGCCTGGGAATGTGCATTTCTAACGGATTCCCAGCTTTGAGACCACGGGGCTCGCTGCTCTGAACAAAGCATGTGCGCTGTGACTTTATTTCTCTCCCACAAGGGACGGCAGCAGCTACGCAAAGCAACACATAGCAAGTAGAGAGTCTCATACGGTGGTACATCCTATGAAGAAAATGAAGAGGGGAGGGTGTGCGCGAAGGGGCACGCTTGAGAGTAGAGATGGGGGAGGAGTGGAGGGGAGCAACATCTGTGGCACCAACAAGGGTTCCTTCCTAAGCAGCTGACGTGTACAAGGCCCGGGACACTGACACACAGGTGTCTGGGGCTCAGGGGAGGGGTCACCTACAGAGATGGTGTGGAGAGGGAAGAGAAAGGAGCCAGCCCCACCTCCAACGCGGGGTGCGCAGAGGCAGGAGGACTTACAAAAGTAACCGGGACGGGGCCCAGGTGAGATATGAGGGGGAACCCGAAAGAGGCCGTGAGAGGAGAGGGTTTGAGAAGGAGGGGTGATCGAGGTGCCCTCGGGCTCGGTTTCAGGGGGTCCCAGGGATCCCAACAAAGCATCTCCTCCGTGAGCCCCGAAAAGCCCTGGAGAGCGGATGGGCAGGAACCTGAGGAGTGGGGACTAGGGAGGGTCCTTGGGAAAGTCTGCTTTCCAGGAGTCAGATAGCGGAGGCGCCGGTGCTGCGGATGGGGACCAGGGAGGGTGTTTAAAAGGTGGGAGCTACTGGGATTTGACAGGAGGAAACCTAGGCCAGTGGTAGGCAAACTCATTAGTCAGCAGAGCCAAATATCAATAGCACAATTGACGTTTCTTTGGAGAGCCACATTTTTTAAACTTAAACTTCTTCTAACGCCACTTTTTCAAAATAGACTTGCCCAGGCCGGGGTGTTTTGTGGAAGAGCCACACTCAAGGGGTCGAAGAGCTGCATGTGGCTCGCGAGCCGCAGTTTGCCGACCCCTGACCGAGGACCCCTGACGGAGAGGAAGGAAGACATGGTACACTGGGGGAGAGGGGTCTGAGCCACGGGAAGGGTAACGGGGCGGGCGGGGTAGGGGGTTCGGAGAGCTCACAGGCCCGCCGCCCTGGAAACCTCACTCCCAACGGAAAGCGCTCGTTTTCCCAATTTACGGACGAGGAAACGGAGACTCAGAAAAGCGAAGAGCCCAAACCGGTTTGGCTCATTGGATAGAGCATCCGTCTGCGGATTCAGGGGTCCAGGGTTCGATTCCGGACAAGGGCATATACCTGGGTTGCGGGCACATCCCCGGTAAGGAGTGTGCAGGAGGCAGCTGATCCATGTTTCTAACTTTCTTTCCCTCTCCCTTCCTCTCTGTAAAAATATATTTAAAAATAAATAAATTAATTAATAAAATAAAATAAAATATACTCCTAACTGGCCCTACCTTTAAAAAAAAAAAAAGCGAAGAGACGCGCCCACGGGGCCACATTCTCACGGAAAGTGGGGGAGCCCCGTCCCCCGCCCCGCTGCTCCTGCAGACTCTGAACAAGCCCCTTTTCGGGGTCCCGCCCGGGATGCCCTCGGAGATCGGCCGGGAGCGCAGAGGCGAGGGCCGCTGCGGGCGGGGTACCCACCTCCGCCTGGCTCCGCCCCCCCGGGCGCGGGAGGGGGCGCGGGGCGGGGAGCGGGGGGCGCGCCGGGGCTGGAGGCGCCCGGAGCTCGCAGTGCCGCCCGCGCTCCCAGCGTCCGCGCCCCGCGCGGCTGTCGGTGCCGCGGCGCCCGCTCCCCGCCCGCCGCCCGCCGCCCGCCGCCCGCCGCCCGCCGCCCGCCGCCCGCCATGGCCGGGGCCGCCCTCCCGCCGCGGCCGCTGCCGCTGCTCCTGCTGCCGCTGCTGCTGCTGCTGCTGCGCCCCGACCCCGCGCGCGCCCAGAGCCAGGTACGCGGCCGCCGACCGGGCAGCCAGCGCGAGGGGGCGCTGTGGCCGGGGGCGCGGGGGGCCGGGAAGGGGGACCGAGCCTCGCTGGGGCTTAGCCTGGAAGCCGCCGGGACCCGGGTCCCCGGGAAGGAGCGCGCGGGGAGGGAAGCGCCGGAGGCGGCCGCGGTGCTTGGGGGCCGGACTGAGGAAGGGGCGCTGGGAGCCGGGGTGCAGGATGGAGCTCAGCACCGAGACCCCGGGGCGAAGGAGAGGGGAAGGGGCTGCAGTCCGCAGCCGAGGAAGGGAAGGGATTGCCTGGAGCGCTGCGCAGTGGAGAGATCAGACGCAAAGGTCCCATGGAAGGTTGGCTCATGGGCGCAGACCCTGGGGAGCTGCTGCCCAGCGACCCCCAGGTTGGTAGCAGCCCTGGGCCACGGCTTCCGGGCCACGCCGGGGACCCAGAGACCCTCCCCAGTGAACCCGTCTGCTCCGGCCACAGCCTGCGGGGGACCTCAGCCACCCTCTGGAGGACACGAGCCCCCAGACGCAGCCTGAGCTGTTAGCTGCCAGGCTCGGCCCTGGGGTCCTTTCAAATCCTAGCAGGGTACCCTAGGGTCTTCAGCTCTCTGAGCCTCCATCCCCTTGTACATACAAGACTCTAACATTTCCCGTCCCCTGCATCCGCACCCATCACATCTCTAAGGTAGTGTGTTCCTGCCTGTACGATGTTTAGCACCTCACTGGGCATTGAGTAGGTAGCTAATACATGACACGGTGACTATGAATCTCACCACATGGGCTCTAAGAGGGGGTGAGATCCAGAATGCAGAGAGAGCACCCTGGTGTCAGAGCCGGGGGGGGCCCCCTTGAGAGTGTTCTGGAAATGCCCCAGGGAGGAGGACAGGACTGGAGTTAGTGAAGGGCCAGAGGGAGGCAGACCCTGCTCCCGGGGCAGGAGAGAGGAGGAGGGATGTCTCCCAGCCTCCTTCCTGTGGAGAAGAGGCGGCTGTCCCGCCCACAGGCAGGTAGCGGTCAGGAGCCACTGGCCACACGGTAAGTGTCAGAGCACGGGCATTGGCGGACCCTCGACCGGAAGACTCGGCTCAGGATGCGAGGACAGGGGGGGCTGCTGTCCCGACCCCGCGCTCCAGGGACCAGAAGGGACTGAGCATCGTTCCTCTTGCACAGATGGGCAGACCAGGGCCTGCAGAGAGGCCGCTGGCGTGTGAATAAAAAGCACCCGGGCGCTCTGGCTGTGTGACCTTGGACAAGCCCCTGCCTGTCTCTGGGCTTCAGCTTCCCCGTCTGAAAAACGCTCTCTCCCCGCTTCCCTTCCCTGCAGGGCCTTCTAGGGTTTTCCCTGACCTGGCTCAGGCACAGGAACAAGTGAGCAAACCCCCACCCCCACCCCAAGAAGCTGATCAGCGCTTTGCCTGGCTCAGGTCGCTGGCTGGGAGAAATGTGGGGTCTCGGGCATCCTCTGAGGGCTGCAGCGTTTGTGGGGGAGGGCTCGCCTTCACAACAAAGCAAAGACAAAGAAAACCCAACACCCTGTTTGCATAGTGAGTCAGCCAAACACTTGCTAGGTTGTGTGTGTGTGTGTGTGTGTGTGTGTTTAGTTGTCCCAGGGCAGGCTGAGGCTGGTGGGTCGGGAGGCGCATTCTAGAGGTCGGGGGCTGAAGCAGATGGGGGGCTCAGGGCAGCGCTCCCCCCGGACACCCCCACCCTGCAGCGCCCGGGCCAGCTGGGCGGAATGAAGAAATGAAGATGGTGAATTCACTCCACATTCCTCAGCACAGCCGGACTCCTGCTGGCCCTGCGAGAGGGCTGTTTTCATTATCGCCCTCGCCCTCCCACATAATCACCCTCCTTCCTCTCTGAGCCCGGCCTGTTTTCCTCGGTTCGTGGGGAGCCCTTGGGAGGGGGAGCCCCGGGCTGGAAGTCTCTGGAAGGGTTAAGCTGGATTCCCGCTTCGTGGAGGTCCGGGCTCCTCCCCTGCCCAGTCCTTTCTGGGCTCCAGGGGCAGCCTCATCCCAACGCACCGCAGACCGCTGTGGTCTGGCCAGCTCTGCCCCGTGTGTGTGTGTGTGTGTGTGTGTGTGTGCGAATTCTGTGTTTACAGCACGGTCTCTCCCGCAGAGGACTGGAAGCTTCCATGTAAGGCAGCGCTTCGTCCAGCGTGGGAACGGGAGGGAGCTCACACCTCCCTGGCATTTCCCCGGGGCCGCCCGGCGTGGCGGTGGGTTGGGACGGACAGAGCGGTCACCCCATTAAAACCCAGCCAGGCCCAGGAGACCTCGGGGGACCTGCTTTTTTTGTTGTGCATCCTTGGGAGGTGGCGAGTTCCCCATTTCTCCCTCATCCCCTCCCTCTGCGCACGGGCTGCTGGCGCCTCACCGGCTCCAGGCATTCAGGTGCGGGAAGGGGGTCTCTGGTCAGCCCCAGCGCGGGCCAAGGTCGGAATGCAGGGGGAACCGGGCCAGGGGAACAGGAGGGGCTGGGCCGGCAGGCGGCGGCGGTGTCCTGGCCAGGCCGCTCCCCGGGGCTTAGGTGTTGCTGGGCCCCGGTTCCAGGAGTTTCCGCCTGGGGGTGTAATTGGAAACAGGCGGGGAGCAGGCCGGGGCGCAGGGATGGAGACGGGCACGCAGAGGGTATGGGGCCGGCCCCACGGAGTCTCTCTGCAGGGAAGGGCTCCCCCACACCCCTGTGGGCTGGGGGACCCAGGACAAAGCCCTGAGAACAGCCTGTGTGCCCCCCTCGCCTGGCACTTACGTTCAGGATCTGACACAACCTCCTGCCAACACGCCGAGGCCTCCGTGGTCCCTCCCTGGGGGACAGACTTGAACACTGCAGACCGGGAGCTTGAGGGGTTTGGAGAATCCGGTTCCAGGATTCTCGGCCTTCAGTGGGCGTCCAGATGTCGGGGGGGTGCCTGAGAGTCTGTCAAGGGGTGTGGAATGAGCAACTGCATTTTTCAGGTGCACCCCGGGGTTCTGAGGCACATCCCCTGGCTGAGACCTCGTGGAGGTGACAGGGAGCCGGGAGGGTGGTGAAGGGAGTGACAGGCCAGCAGAGAGGAGCTCTTGGGAGATGAGTCCAGCAGAGGAGGCTGCTGTGATGCCCAGAAGGCAGTTAATGCGGCCGGAACGCGGCTGCTGCACGGCGTGGAGAGCGAGGGAGCGAGATGGGAAACGCTGTGGGTGAGAATCAGAACATGGCGGGTGGGTGGTCCACAGTAAGAAGGAGGCTCCGCTCTGGCTGGTTTGACTCAGTGGTTAGAGCTGGCACCAAGGACTGAAGTGTCATGGGTTCAGTTCCCAAAGGCATGTACCGTGGTTGCAGGTTCGATCCCCGGCCCCAGATGGGGTGCGTGCAGGAGGCAGACAATTGATGTGTCTCTTTCACTTTGATGTTTTTCTCTCTCCCCCTGCTCTCTCTCCCTTTCCCTCAGGTAAGGATTAAACAACAATAACAACGAAAAGGAGGCTCAGAGATTTGGGCTGGGCAGGAGGGTGAGACATGAGTTTGGGAGAATGTGCTGGGTCCCATTTTTTTTTTTTAATATATTTTATTGATTTTTTACAGAGAGGAAGGGGGAGAGGGAGAGGGAGAGAGAGAGAGAGAGAGAGAGAGTTAGAAACATCTATCAGCTGCCTCCTGCACACCCCCTACTGGGGACATGCCCGAAACCAAGGTACATACCCTTGACCAGAATCAAACCTGGGACCTTTCAGTCCGCAGGCCGATGCTCTCTCCACTGAGCCAAACCGGTTTCAGCTGGGTCCCGTTTTGGATGGCTTCAGGGAGGGCTGCCTGTGGGCGTCCAGGGGGAGGTGTCCAGCTGGCAGTGAGCTCCCCGGGAGGGAGGTCTCAGCTGCAGGAGGCCAGGGGAGCTGGCCGAGAGAAGAGGGAAGACCCAGTGTCAAGGTGCCACCACTGGAGCCTGTTCCAGTTCTAGAACATTTCACAGTTCCAGCCAGATTGCCCCATCTCTCTTAAGAAAAACCTCAAGTACGCCTTCTCGCCATCTCATTGTGGGATTTCCTTGCCAATACCTAGGGACCTTTTTTTTTAATTAAAAAATATTTTTATTGATTTCAGAGAGGAAGGGAGAGGGAGAGATAGAAACATCAACGATGAGAGAGAATCATTGATGGGCTGCCTCCTGCGTGCCCCACATTGGGGATCCAGTCCACCCAGGCATGTGCCCTTGACCGGAATCAAACCCGGGACCCCTCAGTCCACAGGCCAGTGCTCTATCCACTGAGCCAAACTAGCTAGGGCCCTAGGGACCTTTTAAAACTCTGTCCACCCCCACTTCCGGGGGCTTGGGCAGTGTGTGCTGAGCCAGGCTGCAGGCAGAGATGGGGGGCTGAGGCAGGGGCTTTCCTGCTTAGCAGCACCGCCTGGCCTCATGCCGAGGGCAGGGTGGGTCAGGCCTGGCGGGAGCCCCGGGTCCTCTGCTCCCCCAGACTCCCCTTCTGTGTCCCCGGAGCTAGAGAAGCCCTTTCCTGGCGACGACGGGTGGTCAGGGGAGGGACAGCATGGAAACCAGGTCTTGGAGTCGGGCTGTGCTGTGTGACCTTGGTCAGCCCTGAGTCCTCTCTGATGCTCAGCTGTCTCCTCTCTAAGAGGGGGTGTGGGGAGCCAGGAGAGGCAGAAAGTGTGAGGGAGGGCGTTGGCAGCAGCTCTCAGAGCCACTAGGGAGCCGTCACTGTGCCAGGCCTGGTGCCAGGCGCTCTGCAGGCTTTGACTCATGTCAGCCTCCGGGCAAGTTTCAGGGAAAGGCCTGTGGCCTCCCCACAGCAGAGGAGCGAGCTGCGTCTCAGAAGGTCAAGGCCCCGCAGGGGGAGAGGTGGGAGCTGGGGTCTGAGTCTGGGCTTGGCGCCTCATCATGGCGCTCTGCCTCGTCCAAACAGAGGCCGCAGGACGTAGCAATCCCGGGGGGTCACCCTGGGCTCCCGGCAGCTGCGGCTGGGAGCAGAGGCCTCCTTCCCACTCCTGCGGGGGCCCAAGGCCTTGGCTGCCCCCCTCAGGACATAGCACCTCATCTGCGCGGGAAGGAATGTTGCAGTTTGATGTGGAGGCTGCTGCCGGGCGGGTGGGGGGGGGGCGTTGGGATAATGGCTGCTTCCAGGGAGGAGGCCTCTCTGGCCTGACCGCACCCGCACCCACCCGCTGGGCGCTGGGCCGGAAGCGGCGAGCTGGGAAGGGGGCCCAGGAGCCTCGAGGGAAGAGAAGGTGCCAGCGGGGATCTGGAATGCACGTTCAGGCCCCGGGCCTGGCGGGTGGCGTCACGGGCAGCGAAGAGTTGCCCCATGGTGCCCACTGGACACTTTGCCCGCTGGGGGCCCGGACAAAGCTCCCACCCTCTGCTGCCCCCCTTTCCCACCGTCCTCACTCCCCAGGGGCCTGGAAGTCCCCCCATGCTGGGGTCTAATGCCTTTGAACAAGGCACGTGATGGCTGTAGGGTTCGGTTTCCTCCCCTGTAGGCCGCTGCTGAGAATACAGTGGTACCTTGAGATACGAGTGCCCTAACATACGAGATTTTTGAGATACGAGCCGTCGAGCAAGAGATTTTTGCTTTGAAATACGAGCAACATTTGAGATGGGAGTCATCGCGCAGATTGGCTGCACACGACCCACCAGTTTACCGAGACTCGAGCGTCTCATAGTTTCCCACGCCTCAAGGTTAAACTCGTATCTCGAGGTACCACTGTATCTACCAATGCACCCACGTGGAGAAGCTGTCTGCTAATCAACCCCCCCGCCTCAGGATTCCCGGGGTCGTCACAGCCACATCATCCAGACGAGTGTGTGCTCCTGGCCCTGGATTCGGCTCAGTTCCGCTGCTCCGTCTCAGTCCTGTGCTGGGGAGGCACGAGGAGTAGCCTCGTCTTACAGATGAGGAAACTGAGGCACGGAGAGGTTACGTCACCCACTCAAGAGCCCTCAGCTGTAGGTGGCCCAGGGCCGTCTTCTAACCATTGCCCCACCCTTCCCCGCACTCCATAAATGTCTCCCCCAGGGACTCTGCCCCAGGTGTGCCACCTCCATCTGCCGTCTGTCCACGCGGCAGCTGAGTGAGCTTCTCAGGATGCAGATTTGGTCCTGACTCCCCCTGATTAAAACCCTCCCATGATGCTCCCATGTTTTCAGGGAGAAGCAAGATCCCCGGCCAACTTTCCCCAGGCTCTGCCACCCCAACCCTTACTTCTTGCCACCCTGCAAGCACCAGCCACGGTGACCCTCCTCCAGACCCCCAAGATGCTAGGCTTATCTCTACAGATTTGATTCGCTTGGAATGCCTTTCTCCTCCTTAAAGATGTCCCCCAGGGGTACCCTCCTCCGAGCAGTCCTCCTGGGTATCTTCGCGCTCGGAGCTCACTATGCCCGCTTCTCCCTCCATCTATTCCTTCCGCACCGCCAGCTGTCCCCCAGGGCCTGGCAGAGGACGGAGGCTCCAACAGGTGTCTGAGGGCTCAGAGACACGCCGGGGCGCCAGGCTTGGCAGAAAGCCCGGAATTCCGTTGGGCTTGGTGGCTTCGGGGCGAGCTGAGTAGCCACGAGGCTTGGGGTGTCGGTTAACGGAGCCAGGAACAGCTGCGTCCCAGGGGCCCAGCGTTCAGAGTGGGCGGCTGAGACAGCTAAGGGGGTGGCTGATGGGGCTCCCCAGCTGGTGTGGGCTGGAGCCGGTGACTGAGCGTGGCACCTGCCACTGATCTCACTGAGCAGCCTCCCACAGCCACAGAGCCCCGCTGGCCCAGTGACAGTGATCACAGCGAGACAGTCGGCTGTGCGGCACCCCGGGGGGGGGGGGGGGACTGAGGGAAAGGGAGGAGGCGAGGGAAACCATGAAATGGAGGTCACATTATTTCATTTGATCCTCACTACCAGGAGGCTGGGTATGGAGAGTCACCCCCTTTCCCACTGAGGGAACGGGGCTCAGAGAGGTGCTGTAACCTGTTCAAGGTCACACAGGGTGTGCGGGAACAGACCTACAGAAGCAGCAGAGCCCAGTGATTTCTATCCGGAGTCAGGTCTGCAGCCAGACCTTTCCAGTCAAAGGGGTATGACCTTGGACATGTGACTTTACCTTCTGAGCCTGTTTCTTTAGCTCAGTGGTTCTCAACCTTCCTAAGGCCGCGACCCTTGCATACAGCTCCTCATGTGGTGGTGACCCCCAACCATGAAATTTTGCTACTGTGATGCATCGTGATGTAAATATCTGCATTTTCCGATGGTCTTAGGCGACCCCTGTAAAAGGGTCGTTCGACCCCCAAAGGGGTCTCGACCCACAGGTTGAGAACCGCTGCTTTAGCTGTATTAATAACGACTCACACCTAAGACACGTTCACTAGCCCTGACCTGTTTGGCTCAGTGGATAGAGCGTTCGTTGGCCTGTGGACTCAAAGGTCCTGGGTTTGATTCTGGTCAGGGGCATGTACCTTGGTTGCGGGCACATCCCTAGTAGGTGGTGTGCAGGAGGCAGCTGATGGATCTTTCTCATTGATGTTTCTAATTCTCTTTCTCCCTTCCTCTCTGTAAAAAATCGGTAAAATAAATTTAGAAAAAGAATACACACACTCACTACATGCGAGGCTCTGTTCTTTACATTGACTCGTTGAATCTTCACCACAACCCCACACGGCAGGAGCCCGTTCACAAATGAGGAAACGGAGGTGCGGGAAGGTCGAGTTGCCCATCAGCTCCCAGTTACTAACCCAGCTCCAGGCACTGAGCTCTTAGCCCTGTGCCCACACGTGTCTGAGAAACACAGGCCTGTTAGTCCGGCATATGTTCACAGAGCTCCTTCCCCAGGCAGGCAGGCGGGCACTGTTTGGAGGATACACAGGGGAACGAGACAAAGTCCCTGCCTCTGATGCTGCCTTCAGCAGAGCAGGGGAGACAAAAAACAAAAAAGGCACACGCAGATATGATATTTCAGATAGTAATCAGTGCAATAAGGAAAAGACACAAGATAAAGGGATGGAGTCATGGGAGGTGGTGGTCAGGGAAGGCTTCCTGGAGGAGGTGAGATGTAAGTGATTTGAAGGTTTCAGGGTGAGGGCCCCACATCTGCAAAGGTCCTGAGGCTGGAGTGGGTGCAGGTAAGGGAGGGGCTGAGGGCTGGGACTTGAAGGCCACGGTGAGGGCTGGAGAGAATGCCGCCCGCCCATACACAGGCGTCACTGAGGGTGTGATGCATGTGAGAACCGGGAAGTGGTAGGTGCCCCATTAAAGGTCTCCATTCCTTTCAGTGTTGTGGTAAAGCACAGAACTTACCTTTTTAAAGTGTACAGTTCGGTGGCATTTGGTGCGTTCACGGTGCAGTGCAACCACCACCACGACTTCGTTCCAGAACATTCCTCCTCTGAAAGGAAACCATGGGCCCGCTGAGCAGGCACTCCCACTCCCCCTCCGCTGTGTCCCGGCAGCCACCACTCTGCTTTCTGCCTCTGGATTTGCCTAGTCTGGATGTTAATATAGATGGAGTCATACCACACGCCATCTTCTGTGTGTGGCCTCTCCATTTAGCATACGTGTTTCTGCGTGTACCGCTGCTTCCTCCTTTTCCTGGCTAAGCAGGATTCCACCGGATGGATGTCCCCATTTTATTTATCCATCACCCGTGGGTGGGCATTGGCATCGTCTCCAATGGTGGCTGTGGTGAACACACCTGCACAAGACTTGGAATTCCTACCTTCAGTTCTGGGGGGGGGGTGTATACCTAGACGTAGAATTATGGGGTCACATGGTAGCTCTATAGTTTGCATATTGAGGAACAGTCAGGTTGTTTTCCATAGCGGCTGTTAGTATTTGGATTATTATTATTATTATAATCCCTCTATTTCCTTGTAGTGGATGCCATCTATCTCTAACCGCCTTCCCAAAGGTCGGGCTGGATTCTGCTCCCTCTTCCTCTCCTCTTCCCCCCCCCCCGGCCTCTGGCTCACCGAGCCCCTCTTGGCAGGTGTTCGGAGACGTGGAGCAGGTGCGCATGACCTCGGAGGGCTCCGACTGCCGCTGCAAGTGCATCATGCGGCCGCTCAGCAAGGACGCGTGCAGCCGGGTGCGCAGCGGGCGGGCGCGCGTGGAGGACTTCTACACCGTGGAGACCGTGAGCTCGG
>PVJN01045864.1:0-16694 GCA_004026805.1 Lasiurus borealis
TCAATTAAACAAATTAAAATATGTTTCGATAATTGCATAACTTCAGAGGATGAATTTTAAATTGCTTATATTTTTATGTGAGAGCTAACATATATGCTCTCAGCACAATAACTTTAAGATCTTCTGAAAGATCATATTCCAAGGTTAAAATCCTCTTGTTTATTAATAGCTTTAGTGACACACAAAATGGACAGATCGTCAGGTCTAAGGTGGCTGGAAGCAAATGGCCCAGCAGGACAGTGTCATGGTGCACAGCCTGGATACTGCATCCACATCATGGTTTGTCAAGTGGTGACAACGTGGACACTGTTATTTGGGAAGGGGCGGTGCCACGTCACAAACCCACACAATCCCCCATCAGAGACCTCCATGCTGACTGCTTAACAACTTCTTCTTGTCCATTGGGTTTTCTCTGAGATATGGGGACTGACAGAGCACTGCTCATTGGATGGGTGGATAGTCATCACAACCACTCCATTTAAAGAGGCCGCTCTTGCCCCACCAGCATAGCTCAGTGATTGAGCATCAACCTATAAACCAGAAGGTCACAGTTCAATTCCCAATCAGTGCACTTGCCTGGATTGCAGGCGTGGTCCCCAGGAGGCAGTCAATCAATGATTCTCTCTCATCATTGATGTTTCTGTCTTTCCCTCACCTTCTCCCTTCTTCTCTGAAATCAATAAAAATATTTTTTTAACAAAATCTGGTCCAGTAATACTTATATCAGACAAAGTAGATTAAAACAAATAAACAGCCCTAACCAGTTTGGCTCAGTGGATAGAGTGTCGGCCTGCGGACTGAAGGGTCCCAGGTTCGATTCTGGTCAAGGGCATGTACCTTGGTTGCGGGCACATCCCCAGTAGGGGGTGTGCAAGAGGCAGCTGATCGATGTTTCTCTCTCATCAATGTTTCTAACTCTCTATCCCTCTCCCTTCCTCTCTGTAAAAAATCAGTAAAAAATATATATTTTTAAAAAAACAAATAAAAAAACAACAGCTCCCATTCTGCGTTTCTTTTGGCCACTCCTCCTCCCAACAGGAGACAAAGTCTATTTCCCCTTTCGTTGACCAGGGCGGGCCCTGTGATTTGCTTTAGCTAATGGAATTGACATTGGGTAACTCCCAGGCCTAAGCCAGAAGAGGCTTTGCAGTTTCCATATTTGTCCTCTTGGAAGCCATTACCAGGGGAAAAAGAGGCCTGGCTCGAGAGGCCCTGGAGGATGTGATGAGATGCGGAAGAGAATAATACAACCCAGCTGAAACCAGCACCATGCCACACACGGGACCAGAGTCATCTTGGATGTTCCATCCTTGGCTAAGCTCCCAGTGAAGTCACACGAGAGACCCCAACCAACACCGTGAAGAGCAAAGAACCATCCCCCAGAGCTAAGTCAGTGCATAAGCTCATCAAAAATAAATCATTGTCAGTGTAGGCCACTAACTTTTGGAATGACTTGCTATACCGCACCAGATCGCAGATAAACTTGAAATCCAGACCAAATCACAGAGTGCATGTAAACCAAGAATAGCCTGGAACTACCTGAAAAAAAACTACCTCAACCTGTAGAGAACTAAAGCTCAAGATTCCTAGACAAACCCTAACCAGATTTCCTGAGGTAGGCTGCTGGCCCCAGACCAGTGGAATAAGACATAATTACAAAAGACTTTCGGGGAACAAGTGAAACTGGTGAGGGAGAGCCAGCTGTCATTAACTGTCCTGGAATACTCTTGGCATTGTCCTTCGTGTCACATTTTCTAATATTCACGCAATGAAACCTTTCTTTTTGTTCTGTCTCTCTTTTTCCATGGAATAGGTTATGCTTCTGCCGACTGGACTACACAGCCCACTGACATCAGGATCACATTAGATTTCATAGATGCCACCATTGGAAAGGGAAGACCTCAGAGCAAGATTCAGATACTCGCATAACGAGTGATTGGAAAATCCACAACCAGCCTTTGATAGAGGAATTCGGGTTGAGGACATACTGACCTTGACTTTCGTTTATTCAAATTTGTCTTAGCATTCTGCTCCTGGACCCCCAGAATTCGTGTCTTCCTCACGTGCAAAATACATTCATTCTGTCCCAACAACCCCAACTGTCTTAACCAGTTTCAGCTGTGGCTCAAAAGTCTAAAGTCTGGCCGGACCAGCATGGCTCAGTGGTTGAGCAACGACCTATGAACCTGGAGTCAGGGTTCGATTCCTGGTCAGGGAACATGCTTAGGTTTCGGGCTCAATCCCCAGTGTGGGGCATGCAGGAGGCAGCCAATAAGTGATTCTCTCTCATCATTTATGTTTCTTTCTCTCTCTTTCCCTTCATCTTTGAAATCAATAAAAAAATATATTTAAAAGTTTAAAGTCGGATTTAAATGCCATGTAAATCAGATATGAATAAGACTTGAGGTCTTACCCTAACCAGTTTGGCTCAGTGGATAGAGCATTGGCCTGTGGACTGAAGGGTCCCAGGTTCAATTCCGGTCAAGAGCATGTACCTTGGTTGCAGGCACATCCCCAGTGGGGGTGGTGGTACAGGAGGCAGCTGATTAATGTTTCTCTCTCAATGTTCTAACTATCCCTCTCTCTTCCTCTCTGTAAAAAAAATCAATAAAATATATTATTTTTTAAAAAGACTTGAGTTCTAATTAATTATGAGGCAAATTCCTCTCCAGCTGTGAACCTGTAAATCAATCAAACCATGTGCTTCCAAAATACAGTGGCAGAACAGGCAGAGGGAGAAACTGGAAAAGGGAGAAATTGGAAAGGAAGGGCTGACAGGTTCCAAGCAAGTCAGTCCCAACTGGGCAAAGAGCATCAAGTCTAAATGTTTGACAATCATTTTATTGAACTCGAGGCTCTTCTCATTGGGCCCACTAGGGCAGAGGGCCTACCTTCTGGACACACTGGGGCATCCCTGTCCCCATTGCTTTCCTGGGTGTGGCCCATGTGTCAACTCTCACAGTTTGGAGTTGCATGCCTGAGGCTCTCCGAGGCTGGAATTACTCACAGGTGGTTCTAACTAGTCTGGGCCCTGGGGGTGGCCCCGACCCCATGCTCCGCTAGGCATTGCCCTAGCTAAGGCCCTCTGCCTGGGTCGAAGGTCCATGTTGGCTCCATCCTTCAAAGTCCAGGTTGAAGGAGACGTTCCCCTGGAGCTCTACTGGGGAGGGATTGGCCCCCACACTTTGAGCAGCGCCACCCCCAGGGCCTTGGGGAGCACTTTCCCCACAGCTTTAGGTGGGAGTTGTCTGGCCTGATGAAACCCAGGCAATGCCCCGACCTTTGAAACAGAGGAAGCAGCGCTGATGATCTCTGACCTTTGGGATCCATCCCTTGTCTTGAAGAATAAATAGCGCTATGGTGTCTTCCTGTACAATGTAAGAAGTCCCGCAGCCTTCTCTCCTTCCTGTCTCTTTCCGCTTCAGTTCAAATCAGCAATTTCACTGCTAGGATGGCTGAGGAAGTCGGTGGTTCACACCCATACTAATTTCCTTATTTAAGAGTTGCTTGACCATGCACTCCCTTAGTATTCGCTTCAAAACTTGCTTTTTTTTTTTTATGTGAATAGGCTGAGAATGTTCCTAATCTTTAACTTCTGTTTCCCTTCTGATTAACCATTTTATTTCAAGTCATTTTGCTCTTTTCACATTTTACTGCAAGCATTCAAGAGAAGCCAAGCCCACGCCTTCTCCATGATATTTAGATATTTCCACAAACAAATACCCAATTTCATTGCTCACAAACTCTACCTTCAACAAAACACTAGGGCATGAACACAATTCAGCCAGGGTAATTGCCACTTTATAACAAGAATGGTCTTTCCTCTATGCCCAGTAATATTCCTCATTTCAGTCTTAGACCACATCAGAATGGCCCTTACCATCCCTATTTTTTCTTTTTTTTTTTCTGGCTTCATAGAAGGAGCTTGGAGGTGTTACCATCCCTATTTTTGCTAACATTCTGTGCGTGACCTGGTAGGTGTTCCCTAAGAAGACTGAGGCTCTCTCTACAACTCTCCTCTCGATCTTCTGGATCCTCACCAGAATTGCTTTTAAAGGTCCATTCATAGCAATGTACACTTTCTCTAGAACATGCCTCCAAATTCTTCCAGCCTCTACTCATTACCCAAGTTCAAAGCAGCTTCCATGTTTTTAGATATTTGTTACAGCAGCATTCCCACCATTTTGGTACCAGTTTAATGTCTTCGTCTGTTTGGGCTGCTGTAACAAAATACCATACACTGGTTGGCTTGTGAACAACAGAAATTTATCGCTCACGGTTCTGGAAGCTGGAAGTCCAAGATCAGGGTCCCAGCATGGTTGGATGAGGGCTCTCTTCTGAGTCACTGAAGACTTCCCATTGTATCCTCACATGGCAGAAGGGGAACAAGTCTCTCTCAGGCCTCTTTTTAAATAAAAAATGTTCTTATTGATTTCAGAGAGGAAGGGAGAGGGAGATAGAAGCATCAACGATAAGAAAGAACCTGACTGCCTGTCTCCTACACATCCTACACTGGAGATTGAGCCTGAAACCCAGGCATGTGCCCTGACTCAGAATCAAACCGTGATCTCCTGGTTCATAGGTCGATGCTCAACCACTGAGCCATGCCGGCCGGGCTCAGGCCTCTTTTATAAGAGCATAATCTCTGCCTTCATAATTTAACCACCTCCCAAAGGCCTCACTTCCTGATACCAGCTCATTGGGCATCAGAATTTCAACATAAGAATAGAGGTGTGTGTGGAAAGGGGGACACAGACATTGAGACCATAGCAAAATCATAATGCACTTAACACTGAGTGGCCAGATTACGATGATCTCTGAATGCATAATCATCTGGCCACTCAGTGTATATCCTATATAATAAAAGGCTACAATGCAAATTATCCCCTTGACCAGGTGTTCGACCAGCAGGCAGGCCAGCCAACCGCCCATGTCCCCTCCCCCCTGGTCAGGCTGGCCGGACCCCACCCATGCATGAATTCATACGCCGGGCCTCTAATATATATAGATATAGATTATATAGATATAGATATAGATATAGATATAGATATAGATATAGATAGGTGTAGATGTAGATGTAGATATAGATATAGATATAGATATAGATATAGATATAGATATAGATATAGATATAGATATAGATATAGATATAGATATATATATAGATATAGATATAGACATAGATACACACACACATACATATATACTGAGTGGCCAGATTATTATGCGTTCAGAGGTAATAATAATCTGGCCACTCAGTGTATACCTTACTTCAGCTGCAGTTTATAACAAGGCAATGGAGAACTTGATTGAAGGCGGTTGGCTGGTCCCTGAGCATTTTGGTAGCGACAATGCGCCATTCCTCTTCCCTGGTGCTGCTGGGCTTCAGAGCACTGGTCAATGCCAACTGGGTCATCCTGCCTCCCAGTCTATACCTCACCAGAAATGCCATTTGCAAAGGGAAAGCTCAGATTCAGATATCCAGCCACACAGAACCATCCTGGGCCTCCCAGGAAATGGCCCGGGGCCTCCTCTAACAGGGAGGGTCACAACTATACACAGAGGCAAGCAAGCCACCCCCATCAGAGAAGGAAAGAGAAGGAAGGGCACCCTGCATTCGGACCCAGTGGGGACAAGCTTTCTGTCCCTGAATCAAAGGCAGTGAGAAGCATTTCTAGAACAATGGAAACAAAGCCCATGTCTCGTTGCACTGTGTAAAAAAGATGGGACAGATGAAAGGAATACACATAATAACAGATGAAGGGAATACACACAATAAAAACACCTGGCCCCAGCTACAGGAAATACTACCGTTAAAAAAGGATTCGCCCTGGCCTTCTGTTTGGAATGTCTTCCCTAGCCGTGGTGGACGGTGAAAGGCAATCATATTGTCTGTGCACATCTTGTTGAGCATTTTAATTGCATATGATTGTGTAAGCTTTTTGTCTGATTTCCACTATCTATGACAGAGAAAATAAGAAAACAATTACCTGGACCACAAATGTAATTGCAGATGATGCGAGTGTATTAATGCCGCTCAGTTGCACACCTGAAAATGGTCTCGATGGCGAATTTAATGTTATGTGTAGTTTACCACAATTTAAAAACAAACCATTTTTTTTAAAGAAAAACAATAATGAAGAGATTTCTGGGTTCAGGTAGGATTAGGAAGGCAACAAAAGCCCTGAATTCCCCCTCTTCTAAAATCACAAAAACACAGGAAGACTGCATGACACCTCACCCCAATCTACATGTTTTCTGAAACCAGGAAGCAGAATCTGTAGGACCAGCAGCCACTAGGGTGTGGCAGGGCGGTGGGGTGGTATAGAGGGCCCCTGCGTTACCCAGGACGCACTGACCAGGATGACCCCGCAAGTGGATCCTGCGGGGGGTGGGGAACAGCTGTGAGTGGATCTGAGAAGAATCAAGACAGAGAGCTGCGCAGCAGGAGGGATAAAAGAGGCAAAGAAATGGAAAGCAGCCCTGAATGGCCACGCAGTACCATGTAGCTGGGCGAGAGGCACGGCGGTGCCAGAAGAGGGCGCCCCAGAGCTAGCGCTCAGTTCTAGTGGTGGCCCCTTCCAGCCCCTCAAGGGTCCCTATGCTTAGAGCCCGCGAGGAGCTGGAAAACCGGAAGACCCAAGTCGTTCAAACACAAACAGGAAATGTTCTGCACGCCAGGAGAAAGTCAGAGGCTTGCACAGACTCCATTCCAGTCAGAAATTCTCTTCGATGGTCAATTTGTCACACGTTTAGCCAGGGGGAGCCCGGGCGAGCTGGCTTCCGCGTCCTTTTGCCATTCCCCCCAGTTTCTGGCACCACAGAGATGTGCCAGGCTCACCTGGCACTTCTGATAGGCAGTCCCTGGAAATATGCATAAAATATATCAGTCTGTACACGTGTATTCAAAACAAAGGCTCAGAGGGAAATGTCCAATTAACACACAATGTTACACCTCTCTCCTCTTTCTTACCCTTGAAGGTTAGGATTTGTGAAGCCAATTTCATTTCGTCTTTGTCCCAGGACACAA
The DNA here is from genome assembly GCA_004026805.1 of Lasiurus borealis. Taxonomy (NCBI): domain Eukaryota; kingdom Metazoa; phylum Chordata; class Mammalia; order Chiroptera; family Vespertilionidae; genus Lasiurus; species Lasiurus borealis. The sequence continues at coordinate 7,031 of PVJN01045864.1, forward strand.
AGAGGCCAGTTGTGACATAATGATGCTAATGTGAGAAGAGGAGCCTGTGGGGGCAGCTTCAGCACTGGCCTGCCCCTGCTGAGCACGCTGCGCCTGCATGACCCAAACACCACATCGTTTCATTGCAGTGCAAATGATGGCCAGTTTGAGGCTTGGCTTTGAACTTGATTGTAACTATGAATCAGATTGGAAAGAAAATACTGTTGTTTTTTCAAGTAAAAAGAAGAAAATGGATTTAAAAATTAGCCCTGGCCAGTTTGGTTCTGGATAAAGCGTGGGCCCCGTGGACTGAAGGGTCCAGGGCTTCGATTCTAGTCAAGGGCACACACCTAGGTAGCAGGGACATACCTCGATCTCTGGCCCTGGATGCAGGCAGGAGGCAACCTATCGATGTGTCTCTCTCACACGGATGTTTTAGTCTTCCCTCATCCCTCACTTCCACTCTAAAAATCAATAGAAAATCCACAGTCCTTGGGTGAGGATTAATAAAAAATAATAATAATAAAGGAAAACAAAACAAAAAAAAAGAGAAGACAGCCGAAACCGGTTTGGCTCCGTGGATAGAGCATTGGCCTGCGGACTGGAATGTCCTGGGTTCGATTCCTGTCAAGGGCATGTACTTTGGTTGCAGGCACATCCCCAGTAGGGGGCGTGCAGGAGGCAGCTGATTGATGTCTCTCATCGATATTTCTGACTATCTCTCTCCTTTCCTTTCTGTGAAAAAAAGAAGACAAAGCAACAAAAGCCCAACAGGTTTTTCTGGAGTAAAATTCTATTATACCATACAGAAATAAAACTCTTTCTCTTCTCTGGTGATCATGTGGCTACCACAGAAAATGGAATTGGGTATAGAGGTATGAAGAGTTTTAATCCATTCAAAGTTCAGATACAAATAAATGGAAGCATATATGGTGCTTCCATGGATAGAAAGAATTAACATTACAATGTCCATACTATTCAAGATAATTTATAGACTCAACACAATTCCTATCAAAATACCAGTGGTGCCCTAACCGGTTTGGCTCAATGGATAGAGCATTGGCCTGCGGACTCAAGGGTCCCAGGTTCGATTCCAGTCAAGGGCATGTACCTTGGTTGTGGGCATATCTTCAATAGGGGGCGTGCAGGAGGCAGCTGATCGATGTCTCTCTCTCATCTATGTTTCTAACTTTCTATCCCTCTCTCTTCTTTTCTGTAAAAAAAAAAATCAATAAAAAATATATAAAATACCAATGGCATATTTCACAGAATGAGAACAAATAGTCCAAAAATTTATAATGGAACCATAAAAGACCTCAAATAACCTCAGCAATCTTTAGAAAGAAGAACAAAGTTTGAGTAATCACACTGATATCAAACTATACTATAGCTGAAGCCGGTTTGGCTCAGCTAATAGAGCGTTGGCCTGCGGACTGAAGGGTCCCGGGTTCGATTCGGTCAGTGGCATGTATCTTGGTTGTGGGCAAATCCCCAGTAGGGGGCGTGCAGAAGGCGGCTGATCCATGCCTCTCTCTCTCTCTCTCTCTCTCTCTCTCTCTCTCTCTCTCTCTGTCATTGATGTTTCTAACTCTCTATCCCTCTCCCTTCCTCTCTGTAAAAAAAATCAATAAAATAAAATTTTAAAAACTACTACAAAGCTATACCAAGTAAAACAGCATGGTACTGGCATAAAAACAGATATATAGATTAATGGAATAGAATAGAGAACCCAGCCCTAGCCAGTTTGGCTCAGAGGATACAGCTTTAGCCTGCATCTGAAGGGTTCAAAGTTCAATTCCATTCAAGGCACATGCCTGGGTTTACAGCCTCAATTCCCGGGGTGGGGTGTGCAGGAAGCAGTCGATCCATGGTACTCTCATCATCGATGTTTCTGTCTCTCTCTCCCTTTCCCTTACTCTTTGAAATCAATAAAAATATTTTTAAATTTAAAAAAAAGAATGGAGAACTCAAAAATTAATCCATGCCTATATGGTCAATTAATATTTAACAAAGCATACAATGGTAAAGAAAGTCTATTCAATAAATGGTGTTGAGAAAATTAGATCCATGCAAAAAAAATGAAATTAGACCATCCTTTTACACCATATAAAAGAATAAATTCAAGATGGATTAAAGACTTAAATGTAAGGCTCAAAACCATAAACTTCTACAAGAAAACAGGCTGTAAAATCTCTAACATTTCTCTTAGCAATATTTTTTTTTTATGAAATAGCTCCTTGGACAAGGGAAACAAAAGAAAAAGTAAACAAATGGTATCACATCAAACTAAAAACACTTTTCACAGCAAAGGAACCCATCTACAAAATGAAAGGCATCCTACTGAATAAGAGAAAATATTTGCCAATGATACGTCTGATACGAGGTTAATATCCGAATTTTCTAAAGAACTCATACAACTCAACAACAAAAACCAAACAACCTAATTTTAAAAAAAGGGGCAAAGGCCCTGAATAGACATTTCAAAGAGGACATGCCGATGGCCAAGAGACATGTGAAAACATGCTCAACGCACTAATCATCAGAGAGATGCAAATTAAAACCACACTGAGATATCACCTCATGCCCGTCAGAAAGGCTGTCACCAATAAATCAAAAAAAAATGTTGGCAAGGATGTGGATGGAGAAAATGGAACACTCGTGCACTGCTGGTGGGAATGCAGACTGCTGCAGGCACTGTGGAGAACAGTATGGAGTTTCCTTAGAAAACTAAAAATGGAACTGCCTTATGATCCAGCAATTCCACTTCTGGGAATATATCCAAAGAAATCCAAAACACGAATTTGAAAGGATATATGCCCCCCTATGTTCATGGCAGCATTATTTTCAATAATCAATTATGGAAGTAACTCAAGTGCCCATCAATAGTGAACATCCATTTCCAGTGGATAAAGAAGCTGTGGTACATATAGACAATGCATAAAAAGAATGAAATCTTACCATTTGCGGCAGCATCAATGGACCTAAAGAGTATTATGCTAAGTGAAATAAATCAGTCAGAGAAGGACAAATACGATATGATTTCACTTATATGGAATCCAAAGAACAATATAAATGAACAAGAAAACAGAAACAGCCTCAGATACTGAGAACAGACTGATGGTTGCCAGAGGGGAGGGGATTGGTGAGTGGGTGAAAAAAGGTGAAGGGATTAAGAAGTACAAATTGGTAGTTTAGTCACAAAGATATAAAGCACAGCATAGAAAATATCCTATATAATAAAAGGCTAATATGCAAATAGACCCTATAGCAAAGACCAGTTGCTATGACATGCACTGACCACCAGGGGGCAGACGCTCAATGCAGGAGCTGCCCCCTGGTAATCAGTGCATTCCCATAGGAGGAGTGCCATTCAGCCAGAAGCCGGGCTCAGGACTGGTGAGCACAGTGGCTGTGGTGGGAACCTCTTCTGCCTCCGAGGCTGGGCTAAGGGTATCTGACTGGTGGCTCCCTGTGGGTAGCGGGCCTAAGCCATCAGTCGGACTTCCCTCAAGGGCTCCCAGACTTTGAGAAAGAAGAACAAAGGGTGCAGGCTGGGACTGAGGGAAGTGCCCCTCCCATCCCTCACTAGTGCATTAATTTCATGCACTGGGCCTCTAGTAGTCAATAATATTGTAATAACTATGTATCATGCCAGGTGGGTCTTAGAAATAACAGGGGAACACTTTGCAAAGTATATGATTGTCTAACCACTATGCTGTACACCTGAAACTAATACAAAATAATATTAAAGGTAAATTTTAATTGAAAAATAAAATTTAGCCAAAACCCATTTGGCTCAGAGGATAGAGCATTGGCCTGCGGACTGAAAGGTCCCAGGTTCGATTCCGGTCAAGGGCATGTACCTTGGTTGCAGGCACATCCCCAGTAGAGGGCATGCAGGAGGCAGCTGATTGATGTTTCTCTCTCATCAATGTTTATAACTCTTTATCCCTCTCCCTCTCTGTAAAAAATCAATTGTGTGTGTGTGTGTGTGTGTGTGTGTGTGTGTATGATACTACATTCCCAAAATCTCCTCCTTTCCTCTCTGTAAAAAATCAATTATATGTGTGTGTGTGTGTGTGTGTGTGTGTGTGTGTGTGTGTATATATATATATATATATATATATATATATATATATATATATATATATATATATATGATACTACATTCCCAAAATCTCCTACCTGTCAGCTTCAGGAAAAACATTTTGAAGATAAAATAAGCAAAAAGTTAGTATTCAAATCTGAACCAAAACTTTGGAAATATACAGTGTACCAAAGAGTATAAAATAATACCCAAAAAAAAGAAAGAAATTTTTAAAATGGTTCCTGTGGTACATTTGATATTTTATATATATTTCATTACAATAAAAAAAAAAGTCAAAGGCAAATGGCCAAGTTGGTCCTTGCCTTGTAGCAGCCACTGACTGCTGGCCAAAGCCAGAGCTGAATCAAGGTGACAGCCAGCCCCAAGGCTCCTAATCATGGCCCCTCCCAGTTGCTTAAAAGTAGTTGGATTAGACCGGTTGGCCATCTGATCTTCCAGCCTGGCTTTCAGCCCCAGCTGGTGGCGAGGGAGGGAGCTGGGGGTGTGGGGTGGGGGGCCCTCAGTGGAGGGCCTCTCCTATTTCTCCTGCTGCTCTTCACCCACATTCGCCCCCTCCTTGTTCTTCATCTCCTTCTCAAGTGCTGCTCCTCTTTTATCCATCCTGGGGCGGGACCTGAGTGAGCTTTCACTGGACCTCGGGGAGCGCACGTGTGCGCCCAGGTGCCGGGTGACTTTCCAGGGCAGTAAGCTGCTTTCTGCTAAAACAGGACTTGATCTTCTGTTAGCCCTAATCATCAATTAGCACCCTACTCTGCGGAGACCGTGATGGCCCAGGACTCACTGCCATCCCCACGTCCTCCCGCCTCTCCCATCTCCCCTCCTCTTCCCCAGGGTCTTGGGGCCAACCCATGACTGAGCTCAGTGGGGCAAACCAGTGTGATGCTGGGCAAGAGCGGGCCTGGCAGGTGATGGGCAACTTCCAGGGCTCAAGCTGGAGGCTTCCCTCGGATGTCCTGATCCTCCTCTGCTAGACTCTCCCTGAGATGGCACTACACATTGTTCTCAAAGGGCTTCCGACCAACATGGCACCCCATGGGGCCAGGGCTGGGGGCAGGTAGGCAGGCTCTCCCTTTAGTTTATTTTTTATTTCTTTAAATATATTTTATTGATTTTTTACAGAGAAGAAGGGAGAGAGAGACATCGATAAGCTGCCTCCTGCACACCCAACACTGGAGATGTGCCCGCAACCAAGGTACATGCCCTTGACTATAATTGAACCTGGGACCCTTCAGTCCACAGGCCGACGCTCTATCCATTGAGCCAAACGGGTTTTGGTTATTTTTATTTTTTAAAATATGTTTTTATGGATTGCAGAGGGAAGAAGGGAGAGAGAGAGAGAGAGAGAGAGAGAAGAGATAGCAACATCAATAGAGAGTTATTGATTGGCTGCCTCCAGGATGCCCCCTACTGGGGATTGAGCCCACAACCCAGGCATGTGCCCTGACCAGGAATAAACTGTCATCTCTTGGTTCATAGATTGACTCTCAACCACGGAACCACACTGGCTGGGCATAGTCTTCTCCCTTTAGACAGAAGGCAAACCTTGCCCAAAATTTCAAGGTCACCCCATCCAAGGCCATCCAGCCAGTCCGCGGTGGTGCCAGGAACAGGTGGTCCTGTGTCCAGGGCTCAGAAGGGACCAGATGGGACAGGCGACCTCAGAGGAGGCCCATTTCCAGCTCTCACATCTTCAGATGCTCTGATTCTTTGACCCGGACAGACAAACGGACCTCCCTGCAACCCAGGAAGTGGGAAAAGCATGGATTTGGAAGTTACAATGACCTGGGGTTGACTTCTAAGGATCTGACGTTGTCACATTAAGCTGCACCGTGAGCCACTTGAACGTGTTCCCGCTCTGAGCCTCTGCTTTTGCTTATTTTGGGTATATACCCAGAAGTGGAATTGCTGGATCACGTAGTAACTCTATTTTTAATTTTTTGAGGAATTGCCAGGCTGTTTTCCACAGTGGCTGCACTGTCACGATCTAATTTTAGGATATTTCCATCACCACCAAAGGAATCCCTGTTCCCATTAGCAGTCATTCCTCGTTGCCCCACCTCCCAGCCCCTGGCAACCACTAATCTCCTCTCTGTCGCTGGAGTTGCCTATTCTGGACATTTCGTATGAATGGAATCATACACTATATGGCCTTTTGTGACTGGCTTCTCTCATCCAGCATCATTGGAGGTTCATTCATGCTGTGCCAGGGGTCAGAACTCCATTTCTTGTTATGGCTGAACGCCATTGTCCACATTTTGTTTATTCATTCACCTGTTGATTCAATTTTGGACTGTTTCTATCTTTTGACTTCTTATGAATAGTGCTGCTAGGAGCATTCTTGTACAAGTTTTTTTTTTTTTGTGTGTGTGTGTGTGTGTGTGTATGTGGACATGTTTTTTTAACATATATATTTATTGACTTCAGAGAAGAAGGGAGAGAGAGAGAAACATCAATGATGAGAGAGAATCATTGATCAGCAGCCTCCTGCATACCCCCTACTGGGGATTGAGCCCACAACCCAGGAATGTGCCCTGACCACGGAATCGAACCGTGACCTCCTGGTTCATAGATCAATGCTCAACCACTGAGCCACACAGGTGGGCTGTGTGTACGTGTTTTCAGTTCTTGAGGGTAGATACCGAGGAGCGGAAGTGCTGGGTGTGCTTTCCCTGGCGGTTAGGGGAATACAGCTTTCCAGGTGTCCTTGGGCAGGGAGCCCAGCTTTCCAGGCTGCCAAAGGGCCCTGGCAAGGCTGTGGCCAGGACTCTTTCCTTTAATTTCACGCAGAGCCTCTAGCCCGGCACCTGGCACATGGCAAGCACCGACCAATGCCAAGAGCCATTCTTGCTATGGGTGGCCCAGCTGGGGCTGCACCCGGCTCTGGCCCTCAGCTTGGCAGCCAAGGCTTTGCCTCCACCTGCAGGAGTGGCTGCATCACCAGGAACTTGAGTGTGGAGTGCTAGAGAGTCATGGCACTGAGGACAGGGCAGGGAGGCCACGAGGCCTTGGCTTTATTGAGCGGAAGGCCAAGGCAAAGGAGGTGGCTAAAGGCAGCTGGATTTCAGAGCTGGCAGAAGCCTTGAGAAAGGATGTGCTCCCTAAGAGGGTGGTCTTTGGAGGAGAGTGGAGGGTCCTCAGTAAAAAACAGGTTCCTAGACAGTGTTGCTCAGTGGTTGAGCATCAAGCTACGAACCAGGTCACTTTTCAATTCCCGGTCAGGGCACATACCCGGGTTGTGAGCTCAGTCCCCAGTGCAGGTGTGCAGGATGCTGCCGATCAATGACTCACTCTCATCATTAGTATTTCTATCTCTCTCTTCCTCTCCCTTCTTCTCTGAAATCAATAAAAATATATACAGTGGTACCACGAGATACGAGTGCCCTAACATACGAGATTTTTGAGATACGAGCCGTTGAGTGAGCGATTTTTGCTTTGAAATACGAGCAACATTTGAGATAGGAGTAATGGCCCAGATTGGCTGGCTGCACACGACCCACCAGTTTACCTCGACTCATAGTTTCCCATGCCTCAAGGTTACAAAAAGAATTAAACTCGTATCTCGAGGTACCACTGTATTTTTTAAAAAAACAGGTAAGCCTTAGCTGATTTGGCTCAGTGGATATAACATTGGCCCTTGGACTAAAGGGTCGCAGGTTTGATTCTGGTCAAGGGCACATACCTCGAATGCAGGCTTCATCTCCAGCTCTGATCTGGGCGCGTGCAGAAGGCAACCAATCAATGTGTCTCTCTCACATCGATGTTTCTCTCTCTCCCCCTCCCTTCCCCTCTCTCTAAAAATCAATAGAAAAATATTCTCAGATGATTAACAATAACACCAAAAACAAAAACAGGTAAGGCTGCAGAATTGGGCAATTAGCAGGGTAATTGGTGTCCCTGCCAAGTGCAGAGCCTGCAGCAGCCAGACTACAGTGGCTGAAGAGGGACAGCAGAGGTGACTCATCTGGAATATTCCGTGGAAAGGTTTACCTTTGAAGGCAAGTCTAGAGGGAGGCTGAAGTCAGGGGCAGTACGAAGAAAGGTCGTGAACTCGCCAAGACTGGTTTGGCTCAGTGGATAGAGTGTCGCCCTGCGGACTGAAAGGTCCCGGGTTTGATTCTGGTGGGGGGCATGTACCTTGGTTGTGGGCACATCTCCAGGGTGGGATGTGCAGGAGGCAGCTGATCGATGTCTCTCTCTCTCATCGATGTTTCTGACTTTCTATCCCTCTCCCTTCCTCTCTGTGAAAAATCAATAAAATATATGTATTTTTTAAAAAAGGTCGTGAACTCAGGGGAAGAAGGCTTAAGCAGGGGAGTCTGAGTGTCTGTGGGCACCTTCAGATACTGCGAGGGTGGGGGTGGCCTAGATGTGCTCTCTGGTAACTGAAGGAGCTGCGGTTCATGGCGAGCAAGGGGAGGGGAAGCAGAAAGCAAGATGCACAGTGGACTCTCCCCACCTCCAGGCCACTCTTCCCTTCCTGGGGGAGGAGCCCCCATCAGTGCCATTTGCATGCACATGGGCACAGTGAGATGGCCTGACCCTCAAGGAGGCTCCATTTCCACGCCTGAGCCTTGCAAAGTCTCCCAGCAACCCCCACCTCCAAGGGCTCTGGGGCAAACCGGCTGGGAAAGGAAGATTTGAGCTTTGGGCTGCTCCCCTTATCTGAAAATCCTGACCCGTGGGCCCACCTGACCCAAGAGCAGGTGCAGGCCTGGCTGGCATGGCTCGGTAGTTGAGCGTCAACCCATGAACTAGGAGGTCATGGTTCGATTCCAGTCAGGGCACATGCCCTGGTTACAGGCTCAATCCCCAATGTGGGGCATGCAGGAGGCAGCCAATCAATGATTCTCTCTCATCATTGATGTTTATATATCTCTCTTCCTCGTCCTTCCTCTTTGAAATCAATAAAACATTATTTTGAAAAGTGTGGATGTTGGATGCTAGAGCTGACCAGCAGCCCCTGAATGACGGGTGAACAGTTAAGTCTGACATAGCTTCATTGTGAAAGAGAAGGCTAAGGGATGGCCTGGCTGAAGGAGCCAGATAGCCTTGATTGCCTGCCTCGTTAGGCTTTTACTGGAATTTTTATCTTTAGAGACAGTACGTGAGTCATCTTGGGAGGACACATATGTTTACATTGTCCTCTAGGCAAGGGCACCCAGGGGTTAAGCATAAGGATTCCAGTAAACACCCAGGGGTCTGCACATGCACAGACTTTGTTTGAAAAGATCAAGGAATAATTAGGGTCGCCTCCTTCGAAACTCTGCTAAGTCTCCCCTAAGTCAGAATTCCGATAAACCGGGCAGGCGGCCTTCCACCCACTTCCCTTTTATCTGAATGTCCTCCTTACAACTTTCCAACCAAGTCTCTTGTGGTCCCCTATAGTTGGACAGAAGGATGGAACAGAGGACACATGGACAGGAGCGCAGGTCCTTGGCAGCTCCTGCAGCCGTCTCAGAAAGCCAGGAGCTCTGAGTTTGGTTGCGGGCCAATCTCTCTGAGCTGCCCTCAGGGGCTCGCCTAAGGAGCCAGGAGGCAAGGGCTGAGGGAGGAGGAGGTCTAAGTCCAGGGCCTCAA
>PVJN01045865.1:0-16728 GCA_004026805.1 Lasiurus borealis
CCAGGTGCCATGGTGTGCTAGTCCCAAAGAGCCGCCCGTGACCTCAGGTCTCCATAGACCCGGGATTTGTACAGCAGCAGAGTCACCGTGGAGAGGCCAGGGTACCACAAACTTATGGATTTTGACAAGAAAGGAGGGAAAGGGGAGTCAGAGGAGGGCCGGAAAATGTCCAAGGCCGGTGGCCGGACCAGCCACAGCGTCCGGAACACGGGGACCAGTTCGGGGGTCCTGATGGTGGGCCCCAACTTCCGGGTCGGGAAGAAGATAGGCTGTGGCAACTTCGGGGAGCTCCGGCTAGGTGAGCCCCGCTCATTTGCATTCAGGGGATAGGGTGGGGGGAAGGATGCCCAATGAGGTCGCAGTCACTTACAGATGGCCTTCCTGATTATTGTGATCAGGACAGAGGTAAGTGTGTATGTGTGTTCTGTTCCCTGAGGAGGAGGTTGGGAAGAGGGGGTAGACTCCCGACCTCTCCCCTTTTTGTCTGAGGAACAGCTCTTTTGGAGGATCCAAGTCCACATATGGGAGAGCCGACATAGAAGCCTCCAATGTCTAAGCTGGTGCACTGTTTAGCAATTGGTTGTCAGGAGCGGTGAGCAGTCCCAGGTTTGGGGTTTCTGAGTCCATGTACTATTAGGGTTTGGTGCCCACCTCTGTCTGCTGGTGGGAGGGGCATGCAGGACAGGCACTGGGCTGTCACATCAGTAACTAAGACTGGTGGGTGAGGGAGAGACAAACACCTTCCCAGAGCATGGGGCTCCACAGAGGAACCTGAGCAGCATGGTGGCCAACTCTTCAGCTTCCCCTGATAGAGCTGCCCTGCTGCCCTATTAGGATGTACATGGGTGTGTGCACGTACATGTCCCTGGGCTCAATCTTGATCTGAAGCCTGTGGGGCTGGGGAGGGCTATACAGCTTTGTGGACTCAGACACCATCATGGGTCCTGTTCTTTGGTGTTTGGAGCAGCAGTCTAAACAGTCCAGGTCTGCACAGAAAGATGAGTGGGCATATTTAGGAGTCGGGGGGTGTAGCAGTTTTGGGCTTGAAACTTTTTTTAAAATTGAGTATATGTTCTTTTCTGCCTGGCTTCTTTTGCTCAGTGTGTTTTTGAGAATATTCATGTTGTCATGTGTGTCTGTAGCTAGTTGCTCTTTGTTATTCTGTCCATTTGTGTGAATGTTCCCCGTTTTGTTCATCCATTCTCCTGCTCAGGGATATTTGGCTGTGCCCAGATTTTGGCTATTATGAATAAAACTGTCCTGAGCATCCTTTTCCAAATCTTGTGTATGAGTGTTTTTGTTAAAGCACTGGGTCACGGGGATCGTCGTATGTCTTAAGAGAAACTGCCAGACTGATATCCAGAGTGATTGTATACTTTAATCTTCAGATAGCATATGGGAGTCTCGTTATCCCACATCCTCACCAGCACTTGGGGTTTTCAGGCTTTTTTCATTGTTAGTGGTATGAAGTGCTGTCTCTGGGATTTATTTGCATTTTCTTTTAATACATTTTTTAAATTGATTTCTTACAGAGAGGAAAGGAGAAGGATAGAGAGTTAGAAACATCGATGAGAGAGAGAGACATCGATCAGCCGCTTACTGCACGTCCCTACTGGGGATGTGCCCGCAACCAAGATACATGCCCTTGACCGGAATCAAACCTGGGACCTTTCAGTCCGCAGGCCGACGCTCTATCCACTGAGCCAAACTGGTTTTAGCTATTTGCATTTTCTTGATAACTAACATTGAGCATTGTTCTCAGATATAATGTGTCTTTTTTTCTGTTTTGAAAATATTTTTGGTTTCAAATTTTGATTATGCATTTTTTAGGTGTGGTTTTCTTTGTTTTTATCCTGCTTGAGATTCATTGGGCTTTTTGGATCTGTATATTGACACTTAAATTACATTTGGAAAAATTTAGGCCATTATTTCTTCTTGTTTTTGATGTTTTTGTTGCCTCTCAGACTCCAATGTCATGTTAAGAGTGTTTGATGCTATCCCATAGTTCCTTAAGTTCTTTTCTATGTTCTTCCTATCATTTTCTCTCTCTGCTTCAGTATAGATAGTTTTTATTGCTCTGCTGTAAATTCACCCTTGTATTTTTCTGTAGTATCCAGTCTATTGTTGGGGCCATTTAGTGAATAATTTTATTTCATACATAGTATTTTTTACTTCCATTTGACTCCCCTCCTGTTCTCTTGAAATTTCCCATCTGCTTGTTTATTTTCCCCATTTTTTCTTTAAATCCTTGAACATACTTGTAACTGTTATAAATGCCTATGTATGTGGTGCATTTCACTTGTTTTTCCTTTTTACAGTCCTATTTTTCTCATGACTGATAATAAGAGAAAAATAGGATCGAACCCATATATATATATATATAATGTTTTATTGTATGTTGGATATTGTGGGTGCCACATGTCACAGACTTTTAAGACTTATCTTGACTCCATCAGGGACTGATTTTGGTTTTGTTAGGATGGGCTGAGAGAGCAGACATTACCCAAGCAAGGGCTGGAGTTGCCCCTCTTCCCACATTGTGGGCTTTCTTAGCCTAAGGTTGGGGAAGTTCAGGGAGGCATTTCTAGCATCTTCCCATCTTGTGTGGCCTCTGGAATCTTCTTTCTGTTCATAGCCCCATTGGAGTTGTTCTCTGCTAGGCCTTGCAGACTCTCTCACCTTCTGCATGCAGAGGTAAAACTGATAACGTGAGCATTGGTGAGGCTCTCAGAGCCCAGAGCACCTGAACTCCCCCAGAAGTCTATAAATCCACAGACTTCAGATGCTGATATGTGTGCAAAACCACTTTAAGCTTAGGCTGGACTCCAAGGACTTTGGCTCTCTTAGAACTCATATGCAGTCAAAACATGAAGTTTCAACAGGACAGAATAAAATGACCTTTTACATAAAAGATCGGTTAGACTTCATGAATGTTTAAAATGTCTTTCACAAAATGTTGTTATGAGCTGGAACAGACAAACCACAGACTGGGAAGAAATATTTTCAGAGCACCATTTGACAAGCGAAGATGTTCAGGATATGCGAAAGGACGACAACTTGATAATAAAAGGACAGACATTCCCATTAAAAATGGGCAAGGGATTTGAACAGACACTTTGCATAAGCAGACAAATGGCCGGGAAGCACAGAAGGCACCCTCATGTGCTATACAAGCCAGCAAACCTACTAGAGAAGTGACTGCTCACAGAAAGGCCCATAGGCCTACAGCTCTGCTTATAACAGAAAATACGCTGACTGGGTGGGTCCCCTTGATGTGGTAAGGCTTCATTCAGCTGTCACCAGGAACCACGGATATGCCTCAACAGGAATTGAGGACATCATGCCATGTGAAAGGAACCAGGGGGAGAGAACACACCAGATGATTCTGTCTTGGTGCAGGTAGCGGTGGACCAAGAAGGAGTGTGAGTGGTGGGGACATTCTGTGCTTTGGTAAGGGTAGGGGTTGCAGAGGGGGCACACATTGATCAAAGCTCATTAGGTGGTACCCTTCATATGTGTGCATTACTTGGTAAATGTCACCTCCCACAGGGTAAACAAGAACTATATGTATACACTAGATGCCCAGTGCTTGAAATTCATGCAAGGAGCTCAGCCCCTGCCTCAGCCTTGCCTCAGCCCCACTGCTTCAAGTCTGGAAGGTGGTCCGGTCTAATTAGCATATTGTGCTTTTATTATTATAGATAGAACTGGACCTGCAGGCTGTAATATCTACAAACCAGAGAGATTCATGATTGGTAGATATACAACAGAACAGATAGCAAATAGTTCGTTGTGTAATATAGGCAGTCAGGATGAAGCTGCTCACTGAACAGTTCCTTCTGTTTTTCTGTGTTTAAAACTTCCATAAAAAAATGGAGGGGTCACCCTTGCCAGTTTGGTTCAGTGGATAGAGTGTTGGCCTGCAAACAGAAGGGTCCCAAGTTCAGTTCCAGTCGGGTACATGCCTGGGTTGCAGGCTCAGTCCAATGTGCAGGAGGCAGCCAATTGATGGTTCCCTCTCATCACTGATATTTCTGTCTTTTTCTTCCTCTCCCTTCCTCTCTGAAATCAACAAAAATATATTTTTAAAAATGGTGGGGTGAAAACACAGGAGGGATACTTATTTTTTATCAAAACCCAAGAACCAGGACTAAAAGGAGGCCCCCTTTTCCTTTTAATGGGTATCTGTGAAAACAATGCCTATCATGTGAATGCCAAAATTCTTCAAGTGTTCCTGGAATAAATCTAACAAAGATTGGGCAAGCTCTCTCAGAGCGACAAAGCATCACTGGGAGTTCATTCCCAGAACTGGATGGGATAGTTCAGTATGAGATGTTACCTCCTTCGATTCAGCTGCAGACTCCAGGACACCCTTCAGGGCTTTGAGAAAGTCAGTAAGCTGACTTTGAATCACCATGGAAACCAAGGACCTAGAATAGCCACAACAGAGCAGAAGACACATATCCACGGCTGGGTTCCACAGTGATGTGGACACCTCGACACACACAAGGCAGTGACTGTGTTCAGCGGAGCAGACTAACACTGTGGGGAACCCTGGCATTAACCTCTAAGGTGGAACACATTGGTGTCTGCTGCCACGTGGGTGGGGCAGGAATAGCTAGAGTGAAGATGTCACCCTGACTGTCCAGCTGCAGCAGGCAGAGTAAGATGAGGCCTTGAGGTGCAGACACTGTGTGTGGCCATGTTTGTGGTGTTCAGGACCCGGTGGTGGTAGTCTCAGGACAAAGGACAGGACGACACTGGGAGGGGCCATTGGACCAGAGATGATGGTACAGGTGTACACATCACCATGCATAGTAACTCTCAAATGCACACGAGGGGCTGGATTGGGGTGGCCCCTTGTCTAGATGGCAGGTCACTCAGCAATAGTGGCAGGACCATCTGGGTCTCTGCTGGCGTTAGAGACTATAACAGGTGAAAAAGCAGTTCTGTGAGGTTGGGTGTTAGCTCTTCCTCTGTGGGTACCTGCAGGTCCTGGTGGATGGGCTCAGTAAGGCCTGCCCCAGGTGATCTAACCTGAGAGGGGTGCAGGTCTCCTGCCCTGGCCTGTTGGACTCTGTTCCCTGGGGAAGCCAGCCTGGGCTCTTTTGCCTACTGGCACCATGGGCAGAGTCTAATCTGCCATAGCCAGCCTGGAAGTAGCGGGGGGAGGGTGCTGGAGAAGGACACGGGGCACCTGGGGTATGTCCTCTGCATGTCATGAGAAACCTCTTTGGGTAAGGTGGGGTTCTGGCCAGTGGTCCTTTACTTCACTGTCATGCAGGGAAGAAGGTGCTGGGATGAACCATGATTGGGGGGCAGGGAGGGGAGGCAGAGTGTGGTTCACTGGTGGGAGGGACCTGATGGATGGGCATTGGAGGGACACATGGGCTGATCCAGACTATTTGCCACCTCCTGTCTGCAAGACCCATGTAGAGGCATGGAAGAGACTGCACCCCTGGGGGTCCTGGGGATGGAGTGATGGAAGGTGGGAGGTGCTTAGGGGATATGGATGTCTTTGGTTCCCATCGCTGCAGTAGGTGTTGAGAAAGGCCATGTTCCATTTTTTTATGGGAAAATTGAGGCACATTGGTGTGCTTGTAGGGATAGCTGCTTGAATGGTGGAGGCAGTGTTAGGGGAACTGCTTAGGTGAGCTAGATGGGGCTGGTGGGGGGCTGGGATCTGGAGTACATAGATGGTGGTTGGCAGAGGCTATAGAGGAGAGAACAACAGTAAGATAGGGTGGGAGCCCAAGATGTGAGGATTCAGGGTAGATCAGGATACATCAAGGGGTGTGGATATCTTGCAGGTATCATTTTCACTCCCAGGACCTGGGAGGATAGGGCCAAGCTCAAGGGGGCTACTAGGGAACAGGAAGTGCCCCTTGGAGGGGATAGGTCATGCAGGGTTTCCTTCCTGTTTAGGTGGGGGAGGAATGGGGGCTGAGTGGCCTTGCTGTGCTGACTTCTCTCTCCTCCACAGGAAAGAATCTCTATACAAATGAATACGTAGCTATCAAATTGGTGAGTCCAGGTTCTTCACACAACAGCAGAAACTATCCCCATGTGGGGTCTGGGGCAGGAGGAGGGGCAGTGCTACACCCCAGGTAACCTTCCACCTCCTCCTCATCCCTCCAGGAGCCCATCAAGTCGCGGGCACCACAGCTGCACCTGGAATACCGCTTCTACAAGCAGCTCAGCTCCACAGGTACCGCCACGCAGGGGCAGTGCAGGGCGGGTGCGGGGACAGTGGGGGCCTGCTGCAGGCCCCCTAGGCATCTGTGCATGCTCCACCCGCAGAGGGTGTCCCTCAGGTCTACTACTTTGGCCCATGTGGGAAGTACAACGCCATGGTGCTGGAGCTGCTCGGGCCCAGCCTGGAGGACCTATTCGATCTGTGTGACCGCACATTCACGCTCAAGACTGTGCTCATGATCGCCATCCAGCTGGTGCGGGCTATGGGACCCCTGGCTGCGGGGTGGGATGTGGCAGGGGGAGGAGTGGGGCGGAGCTTGGGGAAGGGAGCTGCGGGAGGGACCGTGCAGGACCCAGGCAGATGGAGACACTTGCCCACTGCCCAGATCACACGCATGGAGTATGTGCACACCAAAAGCCTCATCTACCGCGACGTGAAGCCCGAGAACTTTCTGGTGGGGCGCCCGGGCAGCAAGCGGCAGCATGCCATCCACATCATCGACTTTGGCCTGGCCAAGGAGTACATCGACCCCGAGACCAAGAAGCACATCCCCTACCGCGAGCACAAAAGCCTGACGGGCACAGCACGCTACATGAGCATCAATACACACTTGGGCAAGGGTAAGTGGCACAGGGGCAGGGGTTGGGGAGGTGAGGGGAATGCACTGACCTGCTGTTTTCCTGCTGAACTGCTGTTTCCCCTCAGAGCAGAGCCGGCGGGATGATCTGGAGGCACTAGGCCATATGTTCATGTACTTCCTGCGTGGCAGTCTGCCCTGGCAGGGCCTCAAGGTGAGCCAGGGCATGTGGGGGGTAAGGGGTTGGCCATGGCTCCCAGTGATGTTGCTGACCACTCTGCCTGCAGGCGGACACGCTCAAGGAGCGCTACCAGAAGATCGGGGACACCAAGCGGGCCACGCCCATTGAGGTGCTCTGCGAGAGCCACCCAGGTAAGGGCTTCCCCAGCCAGTGCTGTGTTCCCTGCCCTCCCTGTCCCTGTTTCCCCAGCTGTCCTCCCCCACCCCCCACGTATCCCCGCCCCGTTGCCCACATCCACCCCCAGCCCTGCTGGCTCTTCTCAGAGGAGATGGCCACATACCTGCGTTATGTGCGGCGCTTGGACTTCTTCGAGAAGCCTGACTATGACTACCTGCGCAAGCTCTTCACAGACCTCTTCGACCGCAGCGGCTTTGTGTTTGACTACGAGTACGACTGGGCGGGGAAACCCCTGGTATGTGGGAGCAGGGCCTGGGTGTTGGATGGGGCTCTGGACAGGGGGGGCTTTACCCTCGATGTGAAAGATTTGGGACTTGGAGGGCTTTACCTTGGATATGGGGGTCGCTGGGCATTGGGGATGTCGGGCCCCACATGTTGGGGGTGAGACCCTGAATGTGGAGGGTGGGACTCTAGACCTGGGAGTTGTGCCTTGAACTGGAGGAGGACCCAGGTACCTGGAGTCTTGGTACAGATTCAGGTAGGACCCTGGTTCATAAGGGTGGAGTGGTGCCCAGCCTTAGCACCCTGTCCTGCCCCCTCTTGCAGCCTACGCCCATTGGCACAGTTCACACGGACCTGCCTGGGCAAACTCAGCCTAGGGAGAAAGCCCAGCTATACAGCAAAAACCAGGTGAGGTGCCAGGCCAAGGATCCCAACAATCCTGGGGGTGGGGGGAAGGTGGAGATCACAGCTCACGTGAGGTCCTGCTACCCACTCACCCAGGCACTGAATTCCACCAATGGGGAGCTGAATGCTGACGATCCCACTGCCGGTCACTCCAATGCCCCCATCACAGCGCCTGCAGAGGTAGAGGTGGCGGATGACACCAAGTAAGACCCTGGGCAGTGTCTGGGGGTGGAGATGCCTTGGGCCCAGCTGATACCTCCTTTCTACTCTGCACCCAACTTGCCTCTCCCCACCTATGTCCACTTCCCGCTCTCTCCCTCCTCCCAGGTGCTGCTGTTTCTTCAAGAGGAGAAAGAGGAAATCACTGCAGAGGCACAAGTGACCCTGGCGGTGGTTCCCCACACCCTCCGCTGCAGCTCCTGGAGGAGCTCGTCTGGATGGCCCACAGCCAAGACATAGACTGTGGCCCGGAGCTGCTCACCCCACGTGGGTTACTTCCTTCACATAAGACTTTGGCCGAAATTTCTACACCTGTGTCTAGTCCTCCCTTCCAAGAGCATTAACTATTTAAAACAAGGAAAAGAAAACACAACGGCCGTCTGCCCTGCGCCCCTTCGCCATGTCTGCTGAAGTGAGTAGTGTGACCTGGAGGCCCTGGCCACCGCGCCGTCCAGCTTGCCCGCCCCATTAGTGTCAAAGTCTAGCTCGTCTCCCTCTATCCAAAGGCCATTTTCTCGAGGGGACGCTGTGGGGCATTGCTGCCAGGGGTGAGCCCACCCTGGGCCTCCCCAAACCAAAGGGGAAGGTGCGGTGGGAGCGGCACCCCAACCAAAATGCTGCACCAAAGCTTGGACGGTGTGGCCCACAGGTGTTCCTGCTGCACCTGCTCTTGGAGCCTGGGGCAGCCAGCTGTGTGGCCACTTAGGCCAGGGCTGTGCCCGGTGTGAGGGCTTCTTGTGTCTGTGCTCAGTGCCACTGAGCCGCAGGAAACAAGCGCCTTAAAGCCCCATCTCAGCCCACAGGTGCGGCAGAGGCCAGGCAGTCACAGTCGGGCGGGCGGAGCCGCTGGGGCATTGGCGGAGGTGTGTGCATCTAGGTGTTGCTTTACAAAGTGTACAGAAATGGCACTTCTGTTTCTCTGATGCTTCCTGGAAGCCATAGAACTTAGGGGCTTTTTTTAAAAAAAATAAAGGAAAATGAAACCAGTTCTGAGTACTATAGTGTTGGTCTTTCTGAGAGATTTGCTGAGATGAGCAACAGTTCAAAATGCCTACATCTCTGGAAAGGAATAGCCTAGGACAGTGGTCGGCAAACTGTGGCTCATGAGCCACATGCTGCTCTTTGGCCCCTTGAGTGTGACTCTTCCACAAAATACCACGTGTGGGCGCACACATACAGTATGATTGAAACTTCATGGTTCATGCACAGAAGTTGGTTTTCGGCTCTCAAAAGAAATTTCAGTCGTACTGTTGATATTTGACTCTGTTGACTAATTAGTTTGCTGACCACTGGCCTAGGAGGTGGTGTCAAAAGAGGATTTGGGTAGCCAGGGAAGATTGGATGGTCAGAAACAAAGGAACAGAACTAATGTGAGTATAGGAGCTGGATTTGGTTGTGTTCTTGGTGGGTAGGCAAAAGACCTCTGCTACTGAGTGACAAGAAAGGAAGAGATCACAAAGTGCAGAATAGCAGCTGACCTCACCAATTATGCACACAAAGAATAAAGCATTGAATGGCTTGCTTGCCGGAAAAAACAAGGTACTTGTTATATCAGGATGGTAAGTTGCTTGTTTTTTAAAAAAATATTTTTATTGATTTTTAGAGAAGAAGGGAGAAGGAGAAATAGAAACATCAGTGATGAAAGAGAATCATTTATTGGCTGCCTCCTGCACACCCTCCACTGGGGATGAGCCTGCAACCCCTGCATGTGCCCTGATGGGGAATCAAACTGTGACCTCCTGGTTCATAGGTCGAAGCCCAGCTACTGAACCACACCGGTCAGGCAGAATGATAAGTCTTGAGTGCACCTAAGCACTGAGTGAGCAGAAAGAGGCTAAGTGCAGATAGGACAACTGGATGGCTGTGGACTGAATGTGTCTTCCCACAGTCATAGGTTGGCCCCCAGTGCTCCAGTGGGATAGCGGTATGAGGGGGGCCTTTGGGAGGTGATCAGGGTCAGATGAGGTCCAAGGGTGGGACCTCCACAGCAGGATTGGTATCCTTGTCAGGAGAGGAAGATGCCAGGGCTCGCTCTCTCCACCATGTGAGGAGGCAGCGGGAAGGCAGCCAGGAGGAGGACCCTCACCAGGAACAGCCCTGCTGGCACCTTGATCTCAGGCTTGCAGCCTCTTCCACTGTGAGAAACGTCTGTGGATTGAGCTGCTCAGGGCCACCCTAGCAGACTCAGATAGTAACCTACAAAGCAATGATAAAAGTCAACATTCTTGAAAAAGTTTAATGGGATTTCCAGGTCTTGAAGACAATGGCAAACTTAACTGACTGGCCAGCATTTTCTCCTCAAATAACACAGAACCACCAGAAGATAGACCAAGTGTGCTCATTACCCTGCTCCTCTATACATCTTGTGGGGGATACAGGCAGGAGGGCTAGTCAGAGGCAAAGGGGGGGCTTTAGGGAATTCAGAATGTGGTCCTCCCACCTGCAGATGGGAAACCCACTTCCCAAGGTGGGGACAGCAAAGCCCAGAACAGCCAGACTTGCCCCCAATAGCACAGTGTGAAAAACATCTTAGATTAGAAATTCATAAACTAATGGCAGAAATGGGCAAGAGAAAACTGAAAACAGTGGCTTGAACTCAGAAAGGAAATCTGAGAAATTATTTTAGAAACAAAGAATAAAATGCAAGGTGCCAAGACTCAGAAGGGTCTGAGGAAGGGCTTTGGAAGCAGGAGAACAAGAGCATGATGGGAGGACCACGAAGGGGGAGGCATCAGGAAGGTGGCGTTGATGGCAAACAAGGCAGGATATGTCATTCTAGTCTTCGAAGAAAATCAGAACTAGTGTTTAAAACTTGCTCAAGGAAACATTCCATATACCAGTAGACAGAGAAAAAGCCTGAATCTCTAAGTTGAAGGTACACCTGGGGACATTAGGAAACCATCCTGTACATGACATAGCCTAGTAAAATGATTCTGTTTTAAAGATGATAATCCTCGGGACCTACAGGTAAGAAGACAAAACAATTTACCAAGTCAAGAGAACTTGTCATCAGACTTTTCAAAACACACATGAAGCAAGGTGACTGGATTTTAAAAACATTTCCTGATGAGAGCTGAGTTGTCAGCATTGTTCCCTTCAAAGTAAGGTATCCTTTTGTCTGGGGCTGCTTTTAAGAATGTTCTTTATAACTGTTATTTGATGATGGTATGTGGTTTTCTTTGTATATATTCAGCTGTACATTGCTCAGCTTCTTAGATCTTTTAGTTAATATTTTTCATCAATGTTGGAAACTTCCCTGCTTTTTATATCTCCCAGGTTTTTTTTTGTTTTGTTTTTTGGCCCATTTTTTCTTTACCCCCAATACTTAAGATACCTATATGTAGGACTATTTTACATGATCCCACAGGTTTCTGATATTCTTTTTTTTTTTTTTTACTGTCTTTGGATATACAGAGTCACTAAGTTAACAATGGGTTGATTTGTGATTTTTCAATTTTATGATGGTACAAAAGTGATACTCATTCAGTACTTTGAATTTTTATCTTTTTCTGGGCTAGCGATATGTGGTATGATCCTCTCCAAGTGTAGGTTATACGTCTTCTGAGCATGTTATCGGTGAGCAGGTCAAGCTGTGATGTTTGGAATGCATTTTGACTTAAAGTATTTTCAACTTAAGATGGGTTTATTGGGCTGTAATCCCATCATAATAAGTCAAAGAGCATCTGTTATTTCTCTTCCGTGTGTTTTATCTGCTCTTCATCTATCCATTAATTTGTTTTTAGATACTTTTAGTACTAGTTTCCATTTCTCCCTCTGTCGTTTCTACTTCTTGGTTGAAATCCATCTTTTCACCTTTCTGTTCCGTTTTCCTCTAACAGATTTATAGCAGTAACTTTTTTGTCCTTGCCATCTAATTTTAACAGTCAGGTCTTCTGCTGGCAATTTTCCCCTCTTGTTTATGGGTAATGTTTCCTTTGTGTGTGTGGTGAGACACTTAGTGGCTATCAAGACACAACACAGTATTACTAACAGATCCTCATGACTTCCTCATGTAACTGGAAGTGTGCCCTTTGACCAACATCTCCCTGGTCCCTCACCCTCAGGGACCACTATTCTACTCTCTGGTTTTATGACTTCAACTTTGTTTTTTTATTTAATATAATTTAATTTAATTTTATATTTAATTGATTTTTCACAGAGAGGAAGGAAGAGGGACAGAGAGCTAGAAACATCCATCAGCCACCTCCTGCATACCCCTGACTGGGGATGTGCCCGCATCCAAGGTACATGCCCTTGACCAGAATTGAACCTGGGATCCTTCAGTCCACAGGCCGACACTCTATCCACTGAGCCAAACCGGTTTCGGCTAACTTTGTTTTGTTTTTTAATTTATTTTTAAAATTTTTATTTTTATTTTAAGAGAGAGAGGAAGGATGAGGGATGGAGAGATAATAAACATCAATTGGCTGCCTTCTGCACGCTCCCTACCAGGGATTGAGCCCGCAACCCTGGCATGTGTCCTTCACTGGAATTGAACCAACAACCTCCTGGTGCACAGGAGGATACCCAACCAACTGAACCACTCCAGCCAGGGCTCAATTTAGTATTTGTTGAGGACCTTACACAGTTTTCCATAGTGGTTGTCTATATATGATTTCTGTAGTGAATATATCCTTTTTCTAGTGTTTATTTTATTATAATTATTATTTTTAATCCTCACCTGAAGATACGTGGGTATTGCTTTTTTTATTTTAATTTTAGAGAGGAAGGGGAAGAGAGAGAAACGTCAAACTTGCCTCTTTCTCTCCCTCCCTCCCCCTTCCCCTTCCCCCCTCTCCCTTCTTTCTAAATATATCCTTGGGTGAAGATTTAAAAAAATTCACTCTGGCCAGTTTTGCACAGTGGTTAGAGCATCGGCCTGCAGACCCAAAGGTCGAGGGCAAGAGCACATACCTTAGTTGCAGGTTTGATTCCCAGTCCCAGTCAGGGCACATGTGGGAGGCAACCAGTCAATGTGTGTCACATCAGGGTTTCTCTCTCTCTTTTTCTTTCCCTCTCCCATCCTTCCCTCTTACTTTCTCTAAAAATCAGTGAGAGGAAAAATCTTTTGATGAGGATTAAAAAAAAAAGCATTTTTATTTACGTAATGGTTATAAAGCACAGCAAAAAAACCTGTCCTTGCCTCCCTCACCTCAGAAAAACCACCACCAATTTCTTTCTAGGGCACTGATGGCCTTAATAGTACTTTAGCCCTCCCTTGTCAGCATCCAGATATCCGTGTTCCATCTATGTAAGTTAATGTTACAGTTCCAGTTGCAGGAAATACCCCACCATTTTTTTCACTGCATTACACTTGGCAAAGCAACTACCAGCACTACACAGGGTAGGAAATGAGTCAGGAAGAACATAATGGCTTGACTGGAAAGCTAACTAACCATATATCATGGGTCTGCCAATTGAGTGAGGATATTAAGGAAATGTAAAATTCAAGGGGGAATTTTTTTTTTCATCTTCTCCAAGTTACTAGCATGTTTATACTAGGAATAAAAAATAGAGGAAGGTGAAAACAGCCACATAAATGAAAACTCCCTAGAACTAAAAGCAAGCTAAACAAAATGCAAGCTATCGTGGGCTAAATCACTTACTCCCATTTAGGTTATTTTGTGGCTGTGAGCAATCTCAAAACTGAGAAGTTCATAAATTAGGGAACAGTTTCAATGTACTAAGGAGCAATTTGCATAAGAATTGTATTTTAAAAATATTTTCTGAGTTGTGTGTGCTTTGTTGTTATAATTTGGTGCCAACAATCAAGAAATAACCAAACAAGCCTAAAATATTTTATATTTACTATACCCACGTCCAAAAATTACGAAGTACCTTTAACACAGTTTTCTCTGCCATTTCTCATGTGAATCAGTAAAACAGGGTAAAATATAATTGTAATATTATACAAGATAATTAATTTTCCTTCAATAACTTAATCTATTTCCAAGTATTTCTGTCCAAAATGTATAGGTGCAAGAGGATGAACTTTTAACCGTTAAAATTGTGATCTCTGGAAACTCTTGAATGATTGGTTTGTTGCCATGAGGAGTGAACAGCCCAAGTAGGATGACAATACTGGGTAGAACTCTGTGTTCAATAAGAACCTTTACAATTACAGTATTTCTAGTGCCTCCTCTCATTGTGCTAGACCCCACAATTTCCTGTCTCAAATTTCACTCCTTCCTACGTGTACCCTGTTGGAGTGGCCACCCTGTATTATATGGCAGCTGATTCAGTCCCTCTTCCACAACAAGGCTGATCAAAAGATCCCCAGAAAACAAGTCCCTTCTGCTGACTGCTTGTCTTAGATCTGCAGCTCCAAGATCTGCTCATTCATGGGTAGCAGCTTAAGCTGAACGATAGTTTGGCTGTCCCTTAGGAGGGAGTTGCTGGCTGATGAGTCATGGCTGCCACTGCTACTGTTGCTCTCAGGGTTGAGACTGGCGCAGCCCCATGCCTGAGAGCCCCCCTCCACTGGTAAGCTAGAATGGGTGTGACTGATGAGAGTCAGCTTGGCCTTGGGGGCGCTAGCTCCCCCCCACTCCCCGCTCCTCTACATGATCCAGGATCAAATCGCCAGGTCATGTAGAGGTAGGATTTACTTGGTTGTGACAAGGCATGGAGTCCAAAACTGTAATTGCGGACCGTATACCAGACCCCAGGCTGTCCCTGTAACTATCAGTCGGGTTGAAGTCTTGATTGATTTTGGAACATTCTTTGTTGTCATATCTCATACAGCCTGTGTTGTGTTCTCCCACCCCCATCTGGGACTCCACTGGCAGGTGCTAGGCCCTTGTCTGTCACATCTATGCTTTGCTGTTTTTCATTCTTACTTTTTGTTGTTTCACCTTGGATATTTTTCTTTTTTATTAATCCTCACTTGAGGATATTTTTCCATTGATTTTTAGAGAGAGTGGGAGGGAGGGAGAGAGAAACATGGATGTGAGAGAAACACATTGGTTGTCCTCTGCATGTGCCTCAACCACGGCCGGGGATTGAGCCTGCAACCAAGGTATGTGCCCTTGACCAAAATCAGTCCATGGGCTGACGCTCTATCCGTTGTGCCATTCCAGTCAGGGCTTATCCTGTCTTCTATCGCTCCTAGCCACTGGGTTCTTCATCACAGACACTGCATTTTTCAGTTCTAAAATGTCAAACAGACATTCTAACTGTTGAAATACTCCATTATTGCATCTATTTTGTTCATGTCTTCCACTGTCTTGAATGTATACATTCTCTAATAACTCCAATTTCTTAAATACGTGAGTCTGTTTCCTATTTTTTCTCTTGCTTTGTAGTTCTCATCCTCTGTAATTTTTTTTTATATTTTACTGATTTTTTACAGAGAGGAAAGGAGAGAGACAGAAAGTCAGAAACATCGATGAGAGAGAGACATCGATCAGCCGCCTCCTGCACGCCCCACAGTGGAGACATGCCCGCAAGCAAGGCACATGCCCCCAACTGGAATCGAACCTGGGACCTCTTAGTCCACAAGCCGACGCTCTATCCACTGAGCCAAACCGGTCTCTGCGTCTGTAATTTTTTAATATATTTTTTATTGATTTCAGAGAGGAAGGGAGAGGGATAGAGAAATAGAATCATCAATGATGAGAGTGAATCATTGATCGACTGCCTCCTGCACGCCCCCACTGGGAATCGAGCCCGAAACCCAGGCATGTGCCCTTGACCGGAATCAAATCTGGGATCCTTCAATCTGCAGGCTGATGGTTATCCACTGAGCCAAACCAGCTAGGGCCATGCTCTGTAATTTTAATTTGGATGCTGAACATTGTCGTGACAGCTAGGAGACAAGCAGAGGCTGCCAGGTCAGGTTACCTGACCCTACACAGGTGCAGCTTGGGGGCAAAGCTGAGTACTTCCTGTGCCTGCCACATGCCAGGTCCGGAGGGCAGAGCCCGAATGATCTCTGCACAGCTCATTGAGGCAGGGTCCCTGCTGACATTAGGAAAGTGTCAGGAGGCCCCAAGGTGCCCCAACTGGGCTCAGTTCCACAGTGTGGCCCTCCCTGCGGGGGGCCATGGCCATGTTGCTCACCCACCTCAGGGTCCCCCAGTGCTGTACAGCAGCGGCAGCACAAGGCCCCAGAGGTGTCATGAAGAGGACAGAATTCACAGGAGACTCCCCAACTTACCAAGTCCCCCATGTGCTATGGATGCCTCCAGATGGGGGAGGCAGCAGTTTCAGATGTAGGTGGGGGTCCCAGGCTCCCCTCTTACAGTGGGGGGAACAATCACAGAGAAAACATGCCAGGGCTCAGAGAAGAAACACGACAGGTCAAAGCAGGTGTTTCTTTTCCTTTATTTAAAAAAATCATTTGTGGGGGAGGGTGTGAGGAGGGCACACCTTTCATGGCTTCGGGGAGAACACAGTTTCCAGAAGGAATCACAGGCAGAAATACATGGGGAGAACCTGGGAGCGAAGGGAGGGGCTGCGCCCTCCAGCACCTCTGGGCAGAGCGCTTGCTTGGGGGCTGGATGGGGTGGGGAGACAGTATGTAAAGGTGGGCAAATGGGCAGTGCCCCCTGGGCACCATGAGCCAATAGGGGACGTGACCATGTGGCTGGCCCACATCACTGCCCCTCCCAAGCAGACCTGCTGAGGCCTGTACCCTCAGCTGCAGGGCTGGGAGGAGCCTGACAGGAAAGCTAACCTGGAGGACCTTGA
>PVJN01045866.1:0-16693 GCA_004026805.1 Lasiurus borealis
TTTTTTTTTTTTTTAATATATTTTATTGATTTTTCACAGAGAAGAAGGGAGAGGGATAGAAAGTCAGAAACATCCATGAGAGACATTGATCTCAGCCGCCTCCTGCACACCCCCTACTGGGGATGTGCCCGCAACCAATGTACGTGCCCTTGACCGGAATTGAACCTGGGACCTTTCAGTCGCAGGCCGATGCTCTATCCACTGAACCAAACCGGTTTCGGCAAGGCCTTTATCTTATCTGAAGTGGTCTAGAGGCTCTGGAATGAGTCCAGACTGGACAGGATGATCCCCAAGTCAAGAGATGGCTTGTGCTTAGTCACATAAACAAACAGAAAGAAAAGCTGTTAGGAAATAAGACTAATAACCTTGGTTATTCAGGAGGCTGGGTGATGGGAGATATATCCTGTGGGAAGCTCTGAATGGCTGTATTCATGAAAAATTTAAATATTTGCTTATTAGAGATATTATTTTTGTTAATCCTCACCTGAGCATGTTTTTCCATTGCTTTTCCGAGTGGGAGGGAGAGGGGGACAGGGAGACTGGTTGCCTCCCAACTCGGGGAGCAAACCTAGGAATGTGCCCTTGACCAGGAATTGAACCTGACATTTCAGTGCATGGGCAGCTCTAACCTGAGTCTCATAAGCCAGGGCTAATTAGGTCTATTTTAAAATTCCTATATATGTAACATGTATTACGAAATTATAGAGGACAATGTGGTAAAAATTATTCACTCAAATTATGTGAATGTAACATGTTGAATTTGTTGATTCTGAAGGTTCTATTCTTTTATGAAAAATCAAATGCTAATTTTAATATGATTGTGCCTACCTTTAAAAAACCCAAATAACTACAGTTCTAAAATTTCAATATAAGTTGTTCATTTAGGCATTTTTTGTTTTACAGAGGACTTTCATTGTTCCCTTAAATCAGGGTTTGGCAAATCTCCTAGCTAGATTCTGCCCTGTTTCAGCACAAGAGCTAAGGATGATTTTTGCTTTCTTAAAGGTTTATAAAATAAAATACAATAAAGTTTGCAGCAGGGAACACATGTTGCTACAAAACCTAAAAATACTGACCTTCACAGAAAGCTTGCCAACCCCTGCTAATAATAAAGAACTTAGAATTTAAAACACAAAGTAACTTTTAAAGGTTTGAAGAACACTGGTATATACTTTTTCAGGACCTACCAACCACTGACTCCATTAGTTCTATTCATATCCCACCTGCATGAAGTTTAGGGTTTGTGGAGTGTTTGGCTGTTGTGGGTTTTGCTTTGTTTTCCTTCCCACACCCCCTTCAAGATCATAGCTGTCAGGATGTTTCTGCAAAATAATGTTCTTTGCCTCTTCAGGTAGTAACTCTGCAGGCCTCACTTCTGAAATTAGAGCCTCCAGACCATGTTTGCTTGGCAGTCCTTGACTTTGTGTCCTCTCTAGGAAAACTTTTCATATCTCCAGCTATCCAGGTAAAACTAATTCTTTTCTTGTTTTTACAAAAATGCTGCAAGAATGAATGAATAAGGGTTTTTTAGGATTTTGATTTCATTTCTATGGATTGATGACAATATAAGTTGGGGGGAAAATGTATTTTATGAATAGAGTGACTATCAAAGTAGAACTCATTTATTTTTTAGAAAAATATGTTGAGACACACATACACATTATGTCAGCATAGTCTGGTATTTCCTTTGTGGGCTTCAGCCCACAAGTTTCTGAGCAAAGAAAACATAGTGTATAATGAAGAAGTTGGGTAACTTACGTTAATCTTTTGGTTTTATACCCATGAAAGGGAGTCTGTTTTTAAAGGTAGTGTTTTGAATATGTTGTAAAATGTATGTAGTTGACAATTGGGTGCTTATTTATGACTGTGAAGGCCTGGCAGTCCCCTTCTGTTGAAGGAGATCGTCCTCCTCAGTCTCGCCTTCCTTACTGCTGCCATCACAGCCCAGCGGCTCCAGACAGCTGACTTTTCCCTCCTCCACGGGAGAGACTAGAGCTCACTGATGAGGACCTTCTGTGTAAATGGAGCAAAACCGTAACTGACATTGCAGGTTGACTAAAATCTTTGCAGCCAAAAAATTTACCTGGTTAGTTTCTAAAGGACTTTCTCATTGGTTCCCAGGTAACTGATGCTGCCCCGTTTGTTGCCATCACATCAGGTTGTTTCAAGAGATAAGTGCAGCTGTTGTAGTTTGTTTTCAACTCTGTGGGCAAAAATAGCCAAATCTTTTTGTTAGCACAAGAGCATCTTCCAAAATGCGTCTGCATTTGGACCATAATGTGTCCAGAAACTATAGAACAGGAGTTTTTATTAGCAGAAATTACCTTTCATATTTCTAGAAATATATCTATTTCCAGTAGTGAGGTTAAGCCTGAAGAAATTTTGTGGATTCATCAGCAAATGAGAGGCATTTAAAACCATTAGATAAATGAGTATATGAATCAATCTTAAGAAAAAAAAATTACTGAGTTCTTGTATATGTATCAGGCACTGTTTTAATCACTGGGGATTCAATAATGAACCCAACGAATCCCCCACTGAACTACTGCAGACCAGAGAAGTGGTGCCATGTGCAGTGTATGGGATGGAGTGAGTGCTGTGGGGGAGAGCACATGTGGACGTGGGGCACAGCTCTGAGTGGGGTGGTACAGTCACTGGTGACACGAAGACTGAAGCTGAGGGAGCAGGCCTTGCAGCTATCTGGGACAAGCGTCTTCTGAGCAGAGGAAAGGCAGGTAGAGAGTCTCTGACCTGGGAGTCTGTCTGGTTCACTGAGGATGCATCGATGACATGAACAGAGGCAGTGGGCTTGCAGGCCAAGATCAGGACCCTGATTTATAGGAGCAAAATGGAAGACTTGAGCCAAGGAGTTACATGACCGGCATTTTAATACAACATTGGGCATATTGCGTTTATTCTGCTAAGGTTTTTCTCTGCTTGGTTCTCTCTTTAGGACAAAATTGTGCCCAACCTGTGTTCCATTTTTGCTTTGCTGCTGGCCGACAGGAACTGGCTATTAGAACAACATGCCTTGGAGGCATTTACTCAGTTTGCACAGGTAAGACCCACTATGGCCGTAACCTGCAAAGCATTTCAACATTTCAGACACTCCAGAAACAGTGATGAGCTGCTGCTTTTAGTTGTAAAATTTTCTGCTGCAGATTTTTCTAAAGATGAGGCATCAAGAAGTGAGATTCCTAAGGGCCTGTGGGTAGTAACAACCAAATAGGCATTCTAACCAGATCTGCTAATCCAGGCAGTCTCCTCGATGCTGTTTGTGGGTTGGATGATGAACACAGACCTATTCATTTGTTTCTGTGGAGAAGGTGATGTGGATGGACGGCTCCTCCCACTTCCCACTGTATAGCTAGTACATTGCAGAATGGGTATTACTCTAAGGCACCTGAAAGAACTACGAGCTAATCATCTCTTGAGTGTCTGGTTAACTACCATGCACCCAAACAGAAACCATCCCTACACGCCACAATATTTTGAATTTAATTAAAAAATCAATTTACAATCACTATTATAAAAATAATGCAGATGTTCTTGGATATTTTCAGCTGAAAATTCTCACTAACAATGATTTTAAAGTTGGTCAGGGCTGCCACTTTTAGAGCAAACCTTTCTAATAGACACCTATGGCGTACAATGGGTTAAAATGCTTTTCTGAGTAAGGTGGCCTTTTCAACTTATTGAAATATATTAAAATTTGTCTTTCCAATTTTTAACAGGAAACAAGTAATGAAGAGATAGTCCCCCAGTGCCTCAGTTCTGAAGAAACTAAGAACAAAGTGGTATCCTTTCTGGAGAAGGTATTTATTTTTTACAGAATCAAAAAAAAATGGTGTCACTGGCCTTTATCGTGTTCCTTTTTAAGAAGGTTATCTCCCTAGCTTCAGTGTTTGCAGTGGTGACACATCACAAGTCAACCATGTGGAGTCACTGCCTGTAGCAGTGAGGTCCTCACTGTTGGTGACGTTGATTAGATGTTAATGTGCACTGTGGTTCCCATGTAACTGAGGCATGGCTTCTCTGCACCGACAGCCAGGACACAGACTTTTTATAGTTTAACTCCATCCTACGGCTCCCACATCTGTGTGTCCTTTGTCACTTTCATGGGGACAGTGTTAGGTGAAGCATAAATAATAGGTAAACCACAGGTACCAAATTCCCGGAGTAGTTACTACACTGGCTGTTTACCTGGTCTTTCATGCTCTTTGGCAGACGGGATTTGCCGACGAGACAGTAGCTGCCAGAGTGGAGCGTGTGAAACAGGAAAAAGGGATTTTCTGGGACTCCTTGGCAACAGATACGTCAGAAGCAGCAAAGTGGTCATCTTTGCAGGTATGGACTATTGCATTACAGTATGGGTCAAACTTTGTGAGAAATTCTGCTCTTAGTATTAATGAGTAAGCAAAACTAGTATGGCTCTTGTTGCACATAAAAGTAAGTAGATCTATCTAGACTTGTAAAAAAATTCTGTTAGATGCTCTTTAAAAAATCATTTCCCCCCCCTAAAAGATTATGAACATCTAAAAACAGGCAGACTACAGAATAAGCTTTGGACATCATATCAAATATATCTTTGACACCTGTTAGCTTGTAGTGGCCTCTGTCCCAGTTTGTGATCCAGAGAGGAAAACGAGAAAACTTACCTTCCAGAATGTTTATCCGATACCCTGCCTCAAAATCACATCTGCCTATTAAATATCCACTAGGGAGATCTTAAAATGGTTTTTTGAGTACTGACAGTATATTTGGAATTACAATCCACAAAAACAACAATGTTCTTGTAAGTTTTAATAACTTTTCATAATATAATTTTTGTAAATATCTGTTTTCCGATGGTCTTAGGCTTAGCAGGGTCACCTAAGACCATCGGAAAACAGATATTTACATTACGATTCATTAACAGTAGCAAAATTATAGTTACGAAGTAGCAACGAAAATAATTTTATGGTTGGGGGTCACCACATGAGGAACTGGATTAAAGGGTCGCGGCATTAGGAAGGTTGAGAACCATTGGCAGAGCATACTCACTGGGAGTGCTGGAGGGAAGGCGTCAGCTCCCTGCATCACTGTGATAAACACACATCCTTCCAGGGGATGCTGGAGGTGCTGCTCTTGTGAACCAATGACTAGAATAAAATTTGCACACGCAGCTTTTTACGGTTTTCGAACTTGTTCTAATAAGCTTTGCTCTAGTCTGCAGCGAAGTTCCTGATAGTTTTTAGAACAGGTAGGACATCCCTAGCATGTCTTTCTCGTTCCCCAGCCTTGTGCTAAAAGAGCCCGTCTCGAGCCCCCTGCGGAAGAAGAGTACAGGTCAGCCCTGCAGGCCGCGACGGGGGCCCTGGAGGCGATCGAGGTGCTGCTCCGGAAGTCCGCCGCTCCTGACTGGCTTCCCACGAAAATGCAGCTGCTCCAGACAAAGATCGACGAGCTAAGACGTCATGGGCTCCAGGATGAAACTTGAATGGACCGGACCATCTCTAGACAGAACTGGGTAGGACTAGCATTCTACAATGTGGTTTGTAAATGAAAATATTTATGTAAATTATGTCTATAAATTTCCTAACACATAAAAACAACTTTTGTAAAGCTGAATCTAGTGAAAATAGTCTTTATTGGATGTTCAGAGAACAGGATTATGGGGGATATTTCTCAGGAAGAACTTTGGTCCATGTAAGACATGTGGGAGTAACCGTAAACAAATAAATAAGCTGCCCAAGGAAACCTTAGCAATTTAAAGTCATTTACATCCTTCATAGAAAAATGTTTTCCAGGCTTATTTCATAATAGCGCTCACTCTTCTCACCGGTAAAGAAATGGCACAAAATTAAGCTAATCAGTTGGAAGGTCTTGCATTTATTTCCAGCATGACTTGGCCTTAGAGGCACAGGCTTCCCCCAGCTGAGGGCCACACCCAAGGTCTCGCTTCCTTGGCACAGACTGGAAAAGCTCCTGGTATGAGAGACAGGATGCTTTGGGGTTTTCTTGTCTGCAGAGCCTGCTTTTGAGGTATTAGATTTTTTTTTAAAGGAATCCTTTTTCCTGGAGTTTAACTCACAGCCATTGTCACCAGCTGCTGTCTCCCCAGTTCAGCTCCCCGGCATCTCCCCAGCCTTCAGATTCCGCCTGCAACAACATAAAAGCCAAGGGCAGCCGCTGGGACAGCGTCTCCACATTTGAAAGGTCAGCAGTTTATAGTTCCTTATGCAAATACGTAAAATAGCTTTCTAAGTACCATCTCATCCAATGAAGTCCACCTGCTGACACCAAATTTATTGATTTACTCCCTTTTCCAAGTAAAAGGGTGACTACAGTACCACTGAAGTCACACTCTACATTTTTCTGGAAGGAGAGATGGTAATAGGAAGTGACTTTCTTGTCGTTTTGATTGGGCACAGGTGTCCCTTCCCTTGGGAATAAAACTAGGTGTCTGTTACTAGGGAACAAGGCAGCTGGTAGCCACAAAGGAAATTCTTACCTCAGTCAGTTCTGCTGCAGCAAATTTTGAGGAAAACTGCATCCCTGGCGATAAACCATCCGTGTTGGGGATCACTGTTTCTGTCCTCAGTTCAGGTAGAACAAGAATAGCACCCGAAGGTTTAATTTCGGGGATCATGTCAGCAAACCAGTCCAACTCAGGGTCCTGTGCTAGCTTCTTCTTCACTTGAATGGTGAACTCCTCTCCTAAACCAAGTTCTGATGGAACCTTAGGGTGCCTTTCTCGTGATGATACTTTAGGGGGTTGGGGCCGGTCTGGGATAGGACTGGTCGTTTGGGGTCGGCTTGACGCCAAAGGCTTGGCCTTCTCTGTGAGCAGAGAAGTGGGAATGGCCTTGTGCTCCCCCGAGGTACCAGTGATTCCGCCTCCGGGGCTCGCTGCATTGTCGAGGCTGCTGTGCTTAAGGTCATCCCACGTCTCCACCACCGTCAAGTCTGTGAGCGGGGACCTGGCAGGCTCTGGAGGCCACACCGGGGTGCTGGCAGTTCTACTCTCAGGCTCCCCGGGCTCGCTCCAGTCGGGCCACTCCTCAGACGCCTGGGGACCTGGCAGGAAGTTCTCACTGTCTCCTGAGGTATTTTTCACGTCGGAAAGTCCATTCCTGGGAAATGTCCTCAGCTGAGGAAACGGATCACCTGTGGGATGTGGACAAGAATTATTCTCCTAAATGTTAGTTAAAAGAATATATTTAGGGAAATGTACAAGTGTTTAGAAATATCCTTGCACACTAAACCACAAAAGCAACAATTAGAGCCTCTTTTACTAAGTAAATACTTAACTGTGTCTAAAAACAAACAGAAGTGCTAAGACAGCCGATGTTAGCCTTGCGATGTCAGTGATGTACACCCTGAAACTGTGTGGTCAAGTAGGTTTGCCTCAGTCAACAAACCTTCGCTTGAACAGGGTGCCTACGTGCTCAGGGCATGGAGAAGCCTGTGCAGCGAGTGCCAGCATTGCCCCAGCTTCCTGAACCACGGCACTTCTCACGCACACCTGTCATCCCCAGAACTCCTGCTACACTGTAGAGGCATAAAGTAAAGACTGTCTGCTGTAAGAACGGTCCAAGCAGTGTTAACCTGCCCCTCTGCCAGCTGTAAGCAAAGGTAGTTGATCACCCTGTAGCCTAGGGAGGCAGGTGACACCCGAGCTGACTTCTCTTGTCATCAGTCTCAAATGTTCCCCAAATGCCCTTAATTTTCAGAATTTAAACTTAAGAAAATGTTCACCCAAGCAGTGGAAGAGCTATATAAAACTTAGTATTCTACCTGTCTGGGAAAGAGTGGTGTATGAATCCTGTTTGTGCTTCTTGCTGCCGATGGGCCTGTTGTCAGAAAAGAATCCTTTAGGGAATACCCTAGAGGGGTTCTCCAAGGCGGGTGAGGTCTGCCTGTGCTGGCTGCAGGCCACGTGTGTGGGAGAATCTGAAGATAAACAGAAACTCCACAAAGTGAAAGGGACAGTAACTGCGTCTTGCTCTAGGAATGTTAGGTGAGCAACAGTTAAGAGAAACGGGTATATTTAGCACAAATGAAAGCTAAAGTGCAGGGAGAAATGTACACCTAGTACCGGAGTGGATTACCTGTCCTAGGGGGGTGTGAGGACAGGCTGAGTGTCCACTTGGTGGAGTTGGACTAGAGGGACAGAAGCCTTAGGACGACACCTAGTTAGAAAAGTGACAGTCTTTAAAACCAGACAGTTTGCACTCATGAGTTGGCATCGATCAAGAGGATTCAGACACAATTTTGGCTACTTCCTCTGCCTTATAAAGTACGGGGAACAGCCTGGGCTCAGTCACCTGCTGGTGCGCTCCACCCCTGATTTCATTCTGCCACTGTCCCTCCCTCCTGCAGTCCTAATTTTTCTCAACCTAAGATGTCCTTCAGATTTCCTCCTTAACTCTCAGCAGACTTCTCACCAAACAGGTAAAGTGCAACAGGATAGAAGAAAAAGTCCGAGTGTATCTACATGCACAAGTCAGTGGGATTAGATCTGATGTGTCTTCAGGAAAACCTATTCTAATAAAAATTCACCTGCAGCTCTAGTGTCTTTCAGCTAAGATGACAGGGTGATCCAAGTGGATGGTATATAACAGCGGTCGCCAGCTGGTGGTCCCTGAGGTCCGAAAGGTTGGCGATTGCTGGTATATGACATGTCCAGAATTAGGAAGCTCCAGGCAGCAAGGAACACTGAAGCCTTATCTCAAAGCCATGTATATACCTTCCTCCTCCATACTGTCCGCCTCCGCCCAAAGCCCTCCCGTAATGAAACAGGAATAAACCCCTCTTGCTGTTGGCAGCACAGACCTCACCCAGTCTGATGAGCACATTCCAGTTGATGAGGGCGGCAGTTCTACGTCCTCTCTGAGCTGCGCAGAGCCCCCCGGGCCCAGTCTCATCTGAGCTCTCACTGGTTTAGGAAGCAGGAATTTATTTTTAAATTCTCTTGGCATCAAATTAGAGCCTAGTCTCTCTGATGGCTTTTTTCTAATAACTCCCTGCATCTGCCAACTATCAGTGAGGACCGGATTAGAGAGCCGGTTTCACAATGTCCCTGTCCTTCCTACCCAGGATTACATAAAGGAGCAGGAAAGCGACCCTTTACAGCCCAGAGAGACCAGAAATGACTGCCACCTCCAAGGTCACACCCAGTGGGAACATACCGGAATAAATAAGGGTTTTTGAAGTACCTAAGCACCTTTTCACCTAACAGGCCACAAAGTCGAAAGAACTTAAAAGCATATATGAGAACTGAGAACATCTAACATTTTAAATAACATTCTTGTGACTCAGTAAGTCTATTCCTGGGACCTGATCCTATAGCAATAAAACTGAAATATAAAGATGTATTTCTAAGGATATCTAGTGCAATACTGTGGGTAGTGGGTAAAAAGCCAGAAATGGGAGTAATAGCCATCAACAGGGAAATCACTGAGTGAATTACACTCAATGAAATATAAAGCAGCTTTCACAAAGACGAGCTCGAGAGTATGCTGACCTGGAAGCTGTCCCTGAGAAACTGTTACATGAAACACACACACACACAAAAGCTGTACTATTATGGACAGTATTCCATTGTCATTTTAAAAAATTGTGTGAAGCCCTAGCTGGTTTGACTCAGTGGGTAGAGCACTGGCCTGTGAACAAGGGTCCCCGGTACACTTTCAGTCCAAGGCATCTGCCCAGGTTGCAGGCTCAATCCCCAGTAGGAGGCAGCCAATTGATGATTGTCTCTCATCATTGATGTTTCTCTCTCTCTCCTCTCCCTTTCTGAAATAAAAATATATTTTAAACAAACAACTGTAGCTCTGACCAGTTTGGCTCAGTGGATAGAGAGAACTTCGGTCTGTGGACTGAAAGGTCCTGGGTTTGATTCTGGTCAAGAGCATGTATCTTGGTTGCAGGCTTGATCCCTAGTAGGGGATGTGCAGGAGGCAGCTGATTGATGTTTCTAACTCTCTATCCCTCTCCCTTCCACTCTATGAAATCAATAAAATACTAGTATGTGTGTATATATGTGTGTGTGTGTGTGTGTGTGTATTTAAAAATATATATTTTATTGATTTTTTACAGAGGAAGGGAGAGGGATAGAAAGTTAGAAACATGGATGAGAGAGAAATATCAATCAACTGCCTCCTGCATGTCCCTCACTAGGGATGTACTTGCAACCAAGGTACATGCCTTTGACTGGAATTAAACCTGGGACCCTTCAGTTCACAGACCAATGCTCTATCCACTGAGCCAAACTGGTTAGGGGGGCAAATACTAGTATATTTTAAAAAATAAACTGTGTGTAAATACACATTTGTCTTTTTGTGGCTTTTGAGAAAGGGATGAGAGGATTCCCACTAAACTATTAAAATGGGTTTCCTGTCCCTAGAAGGAGCTGGGAAGGAAATGACCAACTATTCCTGTACACTTCTTTGTATCATTTGAGTACAACCACCTGCATCATTTGTCCAATGATAAAAATCCAATACTTCATACAATAAAGAGGTCTTTTAAATCACTCTTACCTTCTGGGGAAAGGTCAATAGCTTTTGTAAAACTTGGGGCAGTGCGTTTGAAGACCTTGGTTCTCTGTCCTCCCACAACCACCTCTGGTCCAAGGAGGGAGACCAGCACAGCCAGGCTGTGAAGCGTGATTGCCACAATGGAGCTGCTGGTATCACGCAGGCCCAGTAACACCTAGGAGCAGACAGGATGGTGAGTGTCGACAACCACACTGCCTGCAAGCAGGCTGTTTGCTCAGATGAACTTCATTTCTCAGACACATGTTCTGAGGCAGTAGCTTGCACACTGTCTGGTCAAGGACCAGCATTCCCCGCTCCCAATCCAGCGCAGAGTGGATTTAAAAACCACATAAGGTGATTCATGGCCCCCTGTGGGTAGATAGATGCTGTGCTCACCACCTCTCACAACCACATCAAAGTTACAGTTAAATTACAGAACCACCACCCTTGAGGCCCACCTGACAACTAGCTGAACAAAGTCCTATAATTACGGATGCGGCAAACCTGAGCCTCGTTAACCTGGCTAACACCTTTCACCTCCCGGTGAGGCCCTGGAACTCCACCCAACCCAGCCCGTGGAACCTCTTCCAGCAGCTCCTCCACACAAGTGACCCGAGCCAGTTCACGCTGCAGACTCCCCTAAAAGCTCTACGTCCACAGACCAAACAAGCGGGGCTTGGCCTTGGCCTGCCTTGTTCCTCTTGCTATCCTGCCCACCGCCTCAGGTGCAGGCTGCGACTGGCCTCAGCTTGCACGGTAGCTCACATCAGAGCCCCACGCCTGGCATACGCTGCAGCCAGAGCTTCAACCAAGTGGCCACGAGCCCAGCACAAGTGGCTCTGCTCTCCCCTCCCGTCCTAGTGCTCACCAAAGAGGCTCTAGTGCAGCGGTTCTCAACCTGTGGGTTGCGACCCCTTTTGGGGTCAAACGACCCTTTCACAGGGGTCGCCTACGACCCTCGGAAAACACAGATATTTACATCACGATTCATAACAGTAGCAACATTACAATTATAAAGTAGCAATGAAAATAAATTCATGGTTGGGGGTCACCAGCACATGAGGAGCTGTATGCAAGGACCGCGGCCTTAGGAAGGTGGAGAACCACTGCTCTGGTGCAGTGGCCTGTTGGCAGCACAGCCTCTCACTGCACAAGCATCAACCAATTGCAGATCAGTTTTAACTCTCACCACGTGGCCCCAAGCCAGGCAAACACAGAGGCTGATCTTGGCCCATATGGTCAAGAGGCTCCAGACCGAACACTTGGTGGCTTGGCTTACCAAGCACCCAAGCACCCAAACTCCACAAGCACCACACCTGTGGACTCAGCTGGCACCAGAGCTCTGCTCCAGTGTCCTGCTCCGTGGGGCACCCCCCCTCACAACAGCTTACCCCACATGACAGCAGGGGAACAGCAGCTCAACAAGGGCCAGGGACTTTCGGTAAACAACGGTCTGACTCCAGGACAAGGGCTGGAGAGGCAGCTATTTTCCAGACAGCAGTGCTTGCAGGTGCCACTGTTCCTTCACTGAGCCCTCCCCCAATTCAGCCTGCAGGCGCAGGCACCACGTCTGAGTCGCCATCAACCTGGTGACTCCAGCCACCTCACTTACGCATGGACCCAGATCTCTCTGCAGCTGTTTCCCATAAGCAACAGCTGGTCTTGGCTTGTGCTGTGGACTTTTTTTTAAATGTTTATTAAATTTATTGGGGTGACATTGGTGAATAAAATTATAGAGGTTTCAGGTGTACATCATTAGTACATTATATTGTGTTCACCACCCCAAGTCAAGTTTCCTTCCATCACCATGTCCCCCTTTACCCTCTTTAATCTCCCCCATCTCCTTTCCCCTCTAATTAGCATAAAACCTCTCAATGGTCCACAACCACAACTGCTCATGGTAAGATAAACTAAGATTAAAATTTCCATACTGGGGAGAATCCAAGATGGCGGCATAGGTAAACACCTACACTGCTGCCTTGCACAACAATTTCAAAATTACAACTAAAGGACAGAACGGACATCATCCAGAACCACAGGGAAGCTGGCTGAGTAGAAGTTCTACAGCTAGAGGGAAAGAGAGGGGCTCACAGAGACCCAGAGGAGCTGCAAAAAGCTGAGGTACGGAGACGCGCGCGCTGAGAGAGCAGGTGCCCGAGTACCTGGCTGGTTTTCTCTGGCGGGAGGGAAACGGAGACTCTCAAAGGCATTAAACCCCTTATCCTACGACATTAGACCCCAGATCCAGCCGAAACTTATACGGGGGGAGTTTGGACTGTGAAAAGGGAGAGGTGCATGGAAATTTAGGGGAGTCGCAAAAGATCAAAGGCCTGGTGGCACGCACAGCACTGCGCACAGGACAGATTGCTGATTGTGCCGCTGGCTTTCGCAAGTGGGCGGGAGACAGACGCTCCCAACTGTGCCACTTCTGACTCCACTAAGCCCCTGTTTTGGGCAAAACCCTGGGACCTAGTCTCGTGTGGTCCTGGTGCACAAGGGAGCCGGAGGGGCAGCGGTCTAGAGGCACTGTGGGTGCTCGGGCACAAGGACCGCTCCAGCCATTACCCAGTCACGTGAGACTCAGGGGCCGTGGAGGGCGGGGCTGACTGGAAGGCAAGGCGGTCCCTTAAGCCCTGAGACTCCACCCATCCCAAGCTCAACAGAGGCTTCTTTGGTTTTGCAAGTCTGGTATTATAAAGCTGAATTCAACACAGAAGTATCCCCAACATAGTTAAAATGCTGAGACAAGGGAAGGGATCACAAACAAAAGAAATGGAGGAAAAAAAATGACTGGAGAGAGAGAGAAAATGGCGGCAGAGTAGACAGATGCGTCTGGAGCTTTGTTGCTGGGCAGAAGGAAAGAGAGCGGCTGAGAGTCACACTGGGAGTGTGTGTTGGCAAGTTAAAAGTCAGTTATCCTTCTGGAGAAGGTGGGGAATTGCTGGACGGGGCTCTCCCAGCCAGGCAGCCCCACTGCCACGGGGTTTTTGTCCGCCTGAGCCACCAGCGCGAACGCGGAGACTGCACCATCTTCCAGAGGGAGGTAGATGTCTGCAGCGATCTGAAGCCGGCGGCTGCGCACCCATCGAGCAGCTGGGGACCCGGGGACCCAGAGCTCCGCTCTCCAATCGGCACGGACACGTGGCGGAATCAGAGATCCACAGAGCACAAGGAAAGGTCAGATTGCGCCTGGGATAAGAAAGAGATCTGAAAGCTGCGGCTGACGGAGGCACCCACCGAGCAGCCGGGGACCCAGAGCACAGCTTTCCAGGCAGTGCGGACGCGCGGGCGGCGGATTCGGAGATCCACACAGCGCAAGGAAGGGTCAGATTTCGCCTGTGTCAGGGTGAGGTCTCCTACCCCTGCACAACAGAGACGCGCACACCTTGGGAGCCGGGCTGCAGGAAAGCTGCCTCTGGAGAGGTCCACAGAGGTGGTCAGGGCGTGATCCCTAAGTGTGGAGGCAAACCCTCTGGGCTGTTGACAGAGGAGAGCTCTGGAGAACAACTCCTTTTTTTTCTGGGGCAGAGGGACAGCCTGGGAGTTATTACAGTGTCCCGGCTGCAAAACCCCCACAAACTGGCTTTGAGAACCACAGAGTAGCAGGATCTGAGCACAGCCTAGAGAGGTCCTGTGCTTTGTCTCACAGATCAATTCTGAAACACTGCCACCCAGTGGATGATGCACAAATTGACTCTCTCATGACCACAAAAGAATAAAGAGATTAAAAGACCAAGGGGGGAACACAGGGAACTGCAATACCTTCCCTACTGGGAAACAGAGTGCCAAGCAGAATAATAGTGGAAGTGAAGGACCATTCTAATTGTTTTTTCTTTTTCTTTTTTCTTTTTCATTTTCACATATTTTAATTAAAAGGGCTATTTTTTTTCTTTCTGCATCAATTGATTTTTCCTTTTTAATTATTACATTTTTGTTTTAAACTAGTATTATTATTTACTATTAG
The DNA here is from genome assembly GCA_004026805.1 of Lasiurus borealis. NCBI lineage: Eukaryota > Metazoa > Chordata > Mammalia > Chiroptera > Vespertilionidae > Lasiurus > Lasiurus borealis. The sequence continues at coordinate 14,488 of PVJN01045866.1, forward strand.
TACTTTACCTTTTTGGAAAAAAACAAGTGTCATTTTGTTTTCTATTTATTTTATTTCGGGATTAGAGTTCTACATTCTATTTTCATCTTTCCTTTAGCATAATTTTACTCCAACTCAACTCTACCTTTATGCCAACACCTTCCTCCTAATTTTCCCCATTTTGTTGTCTTAGTTCTCTTTCCCTTTTCCAACTTTAGATTCTCCCTATTCTTTCTCTTTACCTGGTTAAAATTTCATCCCATTTATATATCTAATTTCAAATCCCCTACTACAAGTCCACACAAACCTCTCTCTTCTTGTCTTCACTAGCCAAAAAGTTGTTTTTTCTCTATGTCCTTTTGTTGCTATTTGCCTAAAAAGTGATTATATCGATTTTTTGAATTTTTTTGTGAGATTCTTTTAGTTTATTCTACTTGTTTTATTTTGCTTTTTGCTTGCTTTGTTTTCTCCCTCTCTTTTCCCTCACCTCCCTCTATACCAGTTGCTATTTGCAGTTTACATTAATCTCTAGGTACTGGTTGCTGGCCTTTATTGGGATTAGTGACTGTTCTATTGGAGTTGTCTCCTGACATCTATATTTTATTCCGCTTTTCTCTCTTATACGCTTTCTTTTCTCTCTGACTTTTTCTCTTCCTCTTTCCTTCTCCTTCTTCTCCTTTTTATTTTCTTATTTTATTTATTTATTTATTTATTTATTTATTTATCTTTTTTTTTTCTTTTTGTCTTGCTCTCCCAATTTGATTTTGGCATTTCTTTCTTTTCTTCTTTCCTCATTTTCCTCCTCTTCTTTCTCTATTTACCCCTAATTTGTCCTTCATTGGTGGTCACCTTATTTGTGATTATTAACATCCTGAATACATTTCTACTCAGTGCCTTGTGTGCTGTACCTGGTCGTGTTGTAGTTTGTGCTTCTCAATCAACGTAGGAGAGAGAACCAGACACCCGGAGAAGAAAGACCATGGGCAGAAAAAGAAACAGCCCACATAAGACAGAAAGGCAGGTTTCACCAGAAAAGGAAGTAAACGAAATAGAAGCAGAAATAAGCCTGCCAGAGAAAGAGTTCAGAGAAACGATCATAAGGTGGTTGAAAAGAATGGAAGACAAATTCGACAATATGAGACAGAGCCAAGAGGAAGTGAAGAAGAGCCAAGAGGAAGTGAAGAAGACCCATGAGGAGGAGAAGAAGCAGCAAGAAGAAACGCAGAAGAAACTAGATGAGGTGCAGGATAAACAAGAAGTAATGAACAATGACATCACTGCTATAAAGAACTCGATAGAAAGCATCAAAAGTAGACTAGAAGAAGCAGAGGCCCTCATCAGTGAGCTAGAAGACACAGTAGGAAAAAATACCCAAGTACAGCAGCTTCTAGGAAAAAAAGTTAAAAAGCAAGAGGAGAGTCTAAGGGAACTTTGGGATAACATGAAACAAAACAACATCCGTATAATTGGGTTTCCAGAAAATTTCCCCAGTATAGAAAAGAAAAAATCCACACAAATCCAAGAAGCTCACAGAGTCCCAAGCAAAATGAACCCCAACAAACCGACACCAAGGCACATTATAATTAAATTGGCAAACACCGACGACAAAGTAAGAATCTTAAAAGCAGCCAGAGAGAAACAGAAAGTTACCTACAAAGGAATTCCCATAAGACTAGCTACTGACTTCTCAACAGAAACTCGTCAGGCCAGAAGGGAATGGAATGAAATATACAAAGTCATGCAAAGGAAGGGTCTGAATCCAAGATTACTGTACCCTGCAAGACTCTCAATCAAAATTGAAGGTGAAATCAAAAGCTTCACAGACAAAAAAGGACTAAGGGAATATATTACCACCAAACCAGCAATACAACAAATGTTAAAGGGTCTGCTGTAATAAAAAGAGGAAGTGAAGAAGGAGCTCGGGGGTAAGGACTAAAAATGGCAACAGATAAGTACTTATCAATAATAACTTTAAATGTAAACAGATTAAATGCTCCTATCAAAAGACATAGGGTAACCGATTGGATGAGAAAACATGATCCATATATCTGCTGTCTGCAAGAAACCCACCTCAGGAAAAGAGATGCACACAGATTGAGGGTGAAGGGATGGAAGATGGTATTTCAGGCAAATGGAAATGAAAAAAAAGCTGGGGTTGCAATACTTATATCTGACAAATTAGATGTCAAAGTGAAGGACATAATAAGAGATAAAGAAGGCCACTTCA
>PVJN01045867.1:0-16693 GCA_004026805.1 Lasiurus borealis
GAATTTTCCCAAATAAACTAAAATTCCTCCATCAGTAAAACTACTGCTCATTACCTGTGTTAATTTCATCTCTTTCACTGCATTCAATCACCCCATCTGTTGCAATTCCAGCTGTGAGAAGGGAGAAGAGCAAGACACTAAGCAGACCTAATGCAGAGACACTGTGGGTTAGCAATCACTCTTTCACAGAGAAAAAAGACGTTTGTAGCTCTCTCTGAACACAGTGAGACCAACCTTAAAATAACCAGGCAGACGTGGACTGAATTACTCAGACTTTAAAAGTTCATAGTTCGTTACATAAAAATTCATATTTATAAAACATCAAAATGTCCGGTATAATTTACTGATAAATTCATTTTCAAAAATGTATTCATTATAAAATACCCTGTAATATAAAAGCAGATTCTACATCAAAGTGCTATGAACTAATTCTCAAGACAAAGCTGCCAGACCCACACACCAAATTTCTGAATATGGGTTTGCAGAACTTTAAAGAAATAGAAGACATAATTAAGTCATGTGGTAGATGCTCAAGATGTTAGTTCCCTTTTTGTCTCTGGACTGTTTCTCAGCATTTTTTTGTTCAGGGAAGCCACCACTGGAGCAATATATATTTTTGCCCTCTGCTGCCTGCTGAGGGTCTTCCTGAAACCAGGTTGAGGTAATTCAGGATGATACTTCAAGAAGCTCAATTAATATCTGGTAGGCAAGGATATGGTTTGTTTCAAACTCTAAAAGAGAGGGCTGTGCATGTAAAAGAAGTGAATGTTCTTACAAGCTTTGCTCTCTTTCTTAATGAAGAACTGCAATTTCTCTCTTTATCCTTATCTCTGTCTCTATCTCTCCCTGCCACCCTCCCTTCTTCTCTTCCTTTTTCAAGGAGTAGCTCTGCAGGTTAATCAAGGCAAACCCTAGTGATGTTTAAAACTGAACAATTTATCCTCACCCAAGGACATGTTGTTGCTTTTTGTTTGTTTGTTTGTTTTATTGATTTGGGAGAGAGCAGCATAAGGGAGAGAAAGACATGGAAAGAGGGGGGAAGGAAGAGAGAGAGAGAGAGAGAGAGAGAGAGAGAGAGAGAGAGAGAGAGAGAGGCATCAATTGGTTGACATTAAGGAGCAGAGATCAAACCACAACCTGAGTAAGTGTCCTAACTGGGAATTGAACCTACCACCTCTTGATGTGTAGGACCATGTTTCAACCAATTGAGCCACACTGACCAGGGCTAAAAATGATCAATTCTTTACCATGAATATTTTCATTAGTGAGGCCAGAAGGAGATCCAGGCAAAAATTAGAAGTATGCTAATATGTGTTCAGTATAAGGTTGCCCAAAAAAAACATGGAATTCCCAGAGAGGTTTGACTTTCAAATAAATTACATATCCTTTCAAATAAATAATCATCCTTTAGTATAAGTATGTCCCAAGTATTGCATGGAACATACTCATACTTTTAAAAAGTGTTTTATCTAAAATTCAAATTTAATTGGGCATTCTTTACTTTTATACGTTTAATCTTGCCATCCTAATTCAGTCCTCTTCTTCCCTCATCTCCCCAATTCCTTCACACTAAAAACTGGACTGGGGTGGAAAGCCATTCAATCCAGCCAGGTGGGGAAAGCAATCCAGGAAGACTGCCAGAGAAGAGAAGACCAAACTAAGAAAGAATTAGCATTATACCAAAGAATGACTATCTGTTAGGGAAAAGGGAAAGAGAGGAGAGTTCCAAGCCAAGGGAATAGTATAAGCAAAGATGCAAAAAAACATGAAAATTCATACATGTTATAGAAACTACAAATTGCGTTATTACTGAAGTATAACATATAAGACAGAAAGTAACAATGATGAAAATTTTGAGAAAGTAAGAGTAGATCATGGCCCTAGTGCCAACATCAAGGGCCTATTGCTGCAGAGCCCTTGGAATGTTTTACTAATAAGCAGGAAATTTACATGATTCAATTTGGTTTTTAAGTATATCCCTTGGACACCATGTAAAAACTAGTTCTGAGAAAGAATTGAAGGGAGAATTCCTTCTCAAATAGCATGGAGAGGCTGGAGTTGAATTGAGGTTATGTGAGAAGGGTGAAGAGTTGGGAGACAAACTTGATAAACATTTATGAGTGAAAAAAATAAGAGAATCTGATGACTGATTGGCTATGAGACAGAAAGAGGAGAGATCTAGGATTACCATGTGGACTCCCCTTGGATAACCAGACTGGTGGTTAAATTCCAAACACACTGCAGGCAATCAGGGAGGGAAATAGAAGGATGTGATAAGTTCAGCCTGGGGAAGAAAATTTTGAGTTACTTTTAGGATTCCAACAAGAAAATGTGCAGTAATTATTTCCACATCTGTATCTGAGATTCAGGAGGACAAGGTTAGAGATCAAGATGTGATTGGTGTCACAAATAAGGAAGGCTATGTTTTCCTGGATACAATGTGGTTTTAACAGAATAAAAATCAATGTCCCTAGATCCAGAGGTGGGGAGTCCAGGGCTGAAATGATGGCTATAGCTTGTCAGCAGGGAACCAAACTCCCAGCTGTGTGCATCGCATCTTATGGCTTCTGTGCTCAAGGTCACCTCCTTGTCTAGTGTGGCTGCTCAAGCTCTGTTCATCATATCTGCTTTCCAGACAGCTGAAAGGAGGTGAGGAAGATAGGGGAAGTCATTTCCCAGCACCTTTCAGGAGCCTCCCGTGAAATCTCACACACCTCTTCAGTGTGCAATCCCTTAGCCTAACTTTAGACATATGGCTCTGCCTAGGTATGATAGAAGTTAGGAAAAATAACTTTTTAGCTGAACCCACTAACTACCTGTGTAAAATCAGGGGTTCTACTACTAAGGAACAGGGATGAGTGGATACTGATTCAACAAAGAGTAATCTCTGTCAGTCATGAGAATGAATAGATCAAGGAAGAACTAGAGAGTAAAAATATAGCAGGTCAAGATAGACCCAAGGATAATGATTTAAGGGGCAGACAAAGGGAAGAAACAAGAGATGGAAAATAGTAAAGGGAGCCCTAGCCAGTTTGGTTCAATGGATAGAGTTTTGATCTGTAAACAAATACTGCAGTTGTAGGCTCCTCCCTGGCTCAGGCCCTGATCAGGGCATCTGCAGGAGGCAACTAATCAATGTGTTTCTCTCACATGGATGTTTCTTTATGTCTTTCCCTCTCTCTAAAGTCAATGAAAAAATATCATTGGGTGAAGATTAAAAATAATAATTTTTTATTAATGTATTACATGTGTACATATCTTCCCATTGCCCTCCCCACCCCACTCCCATGCATGCCCTAACCCTCAGTATCTTGCATCCATTGGTTATGCTTATATGCATGTATACTAGTCCTTCGGTTGATCTCTTATCTATCCCACCTCTCCCTAACCTTCCCACTGTAATTTGACAGTCTGTTTGATGCTTTACTGCCTCTGTGTCTATCTTTTTGTTCATCAGTTTATAATGTTATTAACCATAAATGAGTCAGATCATGTGTATTTTTCTTTTGTTGACTGGCTTATTTCACTTAGCATAATGCTCTCCAGATCCATCCAGGTTGCTGCAAAAGGCAAGAATTCCTTCTTTTTTATGGCAGCATAGTATTCCATTGTGTAGATGTACCATAGTTTTCTGATCCACTCATCTGTTGACGGGCACTTAGACTGTTTCCATATCTTAGCTATTGTAAATTGTGCTGCTATGAACATAAGAATGCATATATCTGTTCTGATTGGTGTTTCTAATTTCTTAGGCTATATTCCTAAGAGTGGTATTACTGGGTCAAATGGGAATTACATTTTTAGTTTTTTGAGGAAACTCCATACTGTTCTCCACAGTGGCTGCACCAATCTTCATTCCCACCAGCAGTGCATAGGGTTCCTTTTTCTCCACATCCTCGCTAACACTTGTCCTTTGTTGATTTGTTGATGATAGCCATTCTGACAGGTGTGAGATGGTACCGCATTGTCATTTTGATTTGCATCTCTCGGATAATTAGTGACTGAGCATGTTTTCATGTGTCTCTTGGCCTTCCAGTTCTTTCAAAAAGATTCTAATTAGGTCTGTTGCCCATTTTTTTATTGGATCATTTATCTTTCTTTTATTAAGTTGTGTAAGTTGGCTGTAGATGTTGGAGATTAAACCTTTATCAGTGATAACATTTGCAAATATTTTCTCCCATATAGTGGGCTTTCTTCTTGTTTTGTCGATGGTTTCTTTTGCTGTAAAAATAATAATTTTTTTAAAAAGAAAATAGTAAAAGAAAGGAAAGAGCACAGGAAAAAAAGTACCTTTTTTCATAGTATTCCTAATAGTGACTCACTAAGTTTCTATATTAGAATCATATTACATCCTCAAGACTTCCTCTTTGCTTTTTGTTTTGTTTTCTTTTTTTTTAATTGATTTATAATTTACATACTATATCCACAGGATTGAAACTGATACTTCCCAGGTTTTTTTAATCGGTTATTCATTTCCAGCTATTGTTTTGTTTATACATTTGCTTATACCTAATGTCTGTGGTCATTTAGCGTCTTCTAAATAGGCACCTTTGGAAAGCACATCAGCTCCTCAAGTCATCAGGATATGCTGGAGCAGCAACTTAATTAAGCAATATTTTCATTTTCAGATACTGGAATAATTTAACCTCATGGCTCATTCAAAAGTGTTGGGCTAATGAGAACATTAAAATTAACAAACAATAGAAGTCAAATCAGAAACTACATATTGCATTATTACTGAAGTATAACATATAGGACAGAAAGTAGCATAGTGCAGGATCAAAATTATACTGACAACCCTCAATAAAATAAACAGAGTTCATCATTGAAAGTTGTCTATAAAGCAAAATTCTGATATTTAAACCATATTTTTCTCATTCATTTGTGCTTTCTATGGGAAAAAATCAGGCTCAAGTAACAGAAACAGAATTGTACTCTGGAGCCAAGTATCCCTTCCCCTGACGAGAATGAAGAGATGAAGTAGGAAAGAGGAAAAAAATGCTGTTAGACATACTATATAATCACTAGATTAAAAAAAATCAGCAAACCTGTCAATAAAAGTCAAATTGAGGCTAACTGTAGGTCAGAAAGGAAAAAAAAGACTCCCTATCACAGCCACCTACCAAAGCCAGAGTGATTGTTCTAAGTATGGTAACATTACTTACATAGCCATTTCTGTATCCAGCAAGAATAGTGCCTTCCAGCTATTTAGGTATGCTAGGTGTTAACAAAACCTGACCCAAGTATACTAAGCTGGCAAAGTATTTTAAGTGCAATATGACATCTCAAGCCCTTGAAGGTTCATAAGCCTCTTAAAGTTATTAGAGAAATGATTTTACATAATCCCATTTTAGAGATAGAAAAGCAAATGCACAGAGGCTACCCCTATCTGTGAGATGAAAGGAGAGTAACAGAATTTGTTAGGCCAAACATTTTATAAGTCTGTGAGAACTACACAGATATTGAGAAATAACATTAGGGCTTGTGATTCTGAGATCTCGATTCCCTCAGAAAATCACAATAGCACTTAAAATACTTGGCTTTCATGGACCCCCAATATTGAAACCATCGGTAAAATGCACTAAGCACTCATTTAACCGCACCTTGCTGAAAAGAGAAGGTGTTAATGTATCACAGTTCCTCAGCAGCATCACGATCAGTTACCTTCCAGGTGTGTAGGGGAAAACTTCCCTTTTCCTTCTGTTTCTCCTTTACTCTCACACCACTACCACGCTCATACTTTTGATGTATGTGAGGTTTTCCACATAACAAGCAATTCTCTCTGACACCAGCTGTGTATCCTGTAATTGAACTCAATTCTCACACTGCCTGAAGTCCCACAAGACTTGTTTCCCCACCTTCAGAGGACAATGGCCAGTCCAGGTTATCACCTGTGCTTCTGACCAATCGGCTACACACTGAAGGTTCCCATGACCTCCTCCTTGAGTGGTTCACAGAACTCAGGAAAAGAGTTTACTTACTGTTAACCAACAAGGTCTGTGGGAAAGGGCACAGAGCGTCCTCTGCAGGTGCACCTCTTTCCTCTGAATCCCATGCTTTTGAGATTTTCATGGAGGCTTCCTCATGTAGCCTTGATTCCATTATTAATTCCGGCCCTTCTCCCCTCTCTGGAGAGTGGAGGCTGGGGCGGAAAATTCCAAGCTTCTGATAGGTATAGAACTAGATGGGACAGCTGGGGTGAGGCTGATGGGGTAGACCAGCCTTGCCTTTGGACTGCCTCTCTATGAGCAGCACTGCAGTCAGTAGTTCCTGAAGCAGACCACAGGTTACACAGAAGGATCGCATTGAGGTCATGTCATTTTCCTTGGCACAAGCAAAAAGGACAATGACATGACCTCAATACCACTTTCCTAAGTCCCCAGACTAATTGTAACAAAATTAGCTCATGGGCTTTTCTGTCTGCATTATGAGCAAGGGCATGCACAGAAGAAATAGTTATATAACCCTTTTCTGTCAATCATCTCTGGAAGAAAATACAAGTCTTCACCCAGAAACTCCCGCACTTAAGCCAAATAGCCCACGAAACCCAAGGCCATTGTTTCTCTTGACTGGCCGGCTCCTCAGTTGGGGTGTATTTTCAATAAATCTCACTTTGCTTTACTTTCATTTCATTGGCCTGTAATTCTTTTCTGAGCCAACAAGAAGAACTGAGGACCCAGCTGTTAACAGAACCATGGCTTGGTCTTTCTGGTGATCAGTTCCCACCCAGGACCCCACGAAGAGTCACTTCATTAGAACAAAAGACACTCTTATCACCCAGGAAATTCCAAGGGATTTAAGAACGCTGTGTCAGGAACCAAGGCCAAAGACCAAATATCAGATCATAAGAATCTCTTAGTGCTCTTATTCCTTAGGAAATTACAAGTGTTTTTGAAGGTCTGTGTCAGGAACCAGGGTAAAGACATTAATATACCTATTTTTTCTATTATCTCAGAAAACTTATATCTATCCAAAGTTTTTCTTTAATTCCATACATGACTGATTTAAACTTTAATCCTCCTACATAAAAATGTACAACATGGTTTCTTCTTTCTGATGGTTCTGGAGGCTGAAGTCAAAGATCAGGTTGCAAGCATAGTAGGGAGAGGGCCCTCTTTTAGGTTATATATTTCTCATTATAGCCTCACATGGCAAAGGAGCTAGGGAACTCTGTAGAATCACTAATCCCACTCATGAGGGCTTCCTCCTCAGGACCTAATCACCTCCCAAAGGGCCCACTTCCTAATGCCATCACATTAGGCATTCCACCATATGAATTAGGGAGGACACAAACATTCAGACCACAGCAATAGGCTAAAATCAATATGTTGACAGAACTGCATTGTTTTTGAATGGTCTATGGGGAAATCCATTTCCTTACTTTTTCAGCTTATAGAGGCTGCCTTCATTCCTTAATCCATGGCCCCTTTCTCTCAAATCCAGTGGTGTGGCATCTCCAAATCTTCCTCTAACTCTAGCCCTCACTCTTTTTAATTTAAAAGGATGCTTATGATTATACAGACCCACCTAGAAAGTGCAGGATAATCTCTACATCTCAAGACCTTTAGTTGAATTACATTAGTAGAATTCTTTTTGCCATATAAACTAACGTATTCTCAATTCTGGGACATGAACTTTTGGGGGGACCATTATTCTACCTGATATAATAATAAAGAAAAATTGGTGAGAGAATCTTACTGGATCATCTACACTATTTTTTTTAATCAGACTATTTGGGACAAGTTATATCATAATGTTCTTTAGCAAGGGCACTGCTTTCTATTTTTCCATTGACTTTAAATAGTTAAGCATCTTCTACAAAGTCTTAACTTATTCCCCAAAAATAACATAAGCCATAAAGAGAACATGGCTTTGTATGGTTCTTAAAATGTACAGCCTCAATCCAGCTGACCTTAACTTCTGTTTGTCAAAAGTCAAAGGCATGACTAAGATCATTGCTTTACCTTATTATCAAAGGTCTTGGGACAGAAACTCCAGTCTTTTATTGTGATTTTATGCATTGTCCACAGAGCTGGTCAGTAACTTGCACAGGAGAAAAATATCAGAGTTATAAAAGAACAAAGATTATCTGTTTTACTTTTCACATTCAGACAGGTAAGAGAATTTATTCTGGCCTTAAAGTTCTGCAAAGGTTTCTAATTTTTTTCTGAAATTAACATCTGGTGTGTGTGTGTGTGTGTGTGTGTGTGTGTGTGTGTGTGTGTGTGTGTGTTTAGTTTGTTTAAAACATTCCCAGAAGAGAAAATATAATTTACCTCAGTAATATTTTCAAGTACAAAATAGCTTTGATTTTCCTTACACTGACTAATCTCTCTGTGGCTGTCAGAGAGTACTCTTTAAGTATAAGGCAAGAAAGAGGTCAGAAACCCATCTTGCTCTTGCTCAGAATAGCAATAGAAAAAGTGAAGAAAATACCAGGACATTTCTTACCAGTTTGTTCTTCCTGATTCAAGAGAAAACCTCAGTTTAAGGCAGAAAGGTTTTGAGCCTTTTTATCAATTTTACTAAAGTCCAAAAATATTTCACAAAGTTTGGCCATGGGCAAATGCCTTGACCTTTCTCAACTTCGTTTCTCTATGTGTAACATGTGGATAACAACAATACCTATCTTCCATTAGTGCAATGCCTGGTACCTAGTAAGAGCTCAATCAATGTTAGTCATTACTATAATCTATATGTTACTCCAGAATTGGAAAGAGACATATCAAAAATAGACATCCATCTGTGCCCCAAACTTAATCCTAGGATATGAAAGAAAATTAAAGAAATATATATAAATCAGTGGGTAATTAGTCAAATTTTGTTCAGTGGATAATTAGTCTATTTTGGCTCTGCAGAGCTACCTCTTCTCAATTTATTCTTCTTATTGAGAAATCTACTGAGAACTTTCAGCAAAAATCTTATTGCTTTGATGCCCTGAATAGAAGGAATTGATAAGACATAGAAGCACTGAGAGCTGTGTCCTAGCTGGTTTGGCTCAGTGGATAAAGCATTGGCCTATGGATTGAAGGGTCTAGCTGATCAATGATTCCCTCTCATCTATATTTCTATCTCTATCTCTATCTCCCTTCCTCTCTGAAATCAATAAAGATATATTTTAAAAAAGGACTGAGAGCTGCTTGCTTCATTACATTGAGGAATTAACTCTTAAACATCCCAAGATCATAAAAACAGCCACTAATCACGGAGGGTTAGTTAATTACAGAAAATCAAGCAAAAATGAGGTCTTATTGACTTAATCTGGTATGGTCTCAGGACAAAATCAGTATTCAAATGCAACAAAACTGTAGGAAAGAGGCCAGGCTTATGGAAAGTGATCAGTAAATACCATTACATAAAGGGCAGAAAAGATGAAGGCAGAGAACTAGGAAGGTAGGAAAAGGAGGGAGGGAGGACAGAAGGGCTGATTCTTATTCTCCAGGGACAGAGGATGACCCTTGGCCAATCTCATCCCTTCTTGCTCACTTCATACTTCAACACTTATCCAATGTGCTCTCTCTCTCTCTCTCTCTCTCTCTCTCTCTCTCTCTCTCTCTCTCTCTCTCTTTCATCGATCTATCTATCTTTCTTTCTTTCTTTTTCTCTCTCTCTCTCCCACTCTCTCTTCCTCCCTTGCCACTCCCAACCTAGACAGAGTTTAGTTGTAAATTTATGTGTTTCATCCAGAAATTGATCTTGGATGTGTGACCCATCCTTATACAAGCCATTCAAGTTTCTACATTTGAACTTGAAATGCTCTGCCAAAACTGACTTCCTCTGTAACAAAGATCCAAATCTATCTTCCAGCAAGCAGTCCTTGACTTCACAACAGCCCATTCATACAAATGGCTGTCATCACTCTCAGCCTATACTCTTTTTTACCTGAGCATAAAAGCAGTCCAAAGAACACTTATGTGATTGTAGAGAACACATTCTTTGGAAAAGAGGGTAGAATGAAGTTATAAAAAGGTACAGGTAGTTTTAGTGACTCTCATCGTGGGAATTAACAGAGTCCCAGGTAAAGTTAATCTGCCCTGGCAGATTTAAAGTTAATTCTGCTCAATATCACTGCAAAGCCTGCCTGTTTGTTTATCATCTCACTTTGTTCCTCAGCCTAAAATTCTATGAATCTAGATATGAATTTGGGTTATTAAGCATTCTCCTTAGCAGTGTAAATGCTTCCCCAAAAGTTAATGGGCTTTCAATCATGAACATATTCATTTTGAATTAATTCCACCAGATTGCTTTCCTTCTAATTCCTGAAATGCATTTGAATTAAAAAATAGTTTTTATTCTGGAGAAAATATGAAGGTAATTTAGGGGCACTGAGAACTCTTTTTCATTAATTTATTTATTCATTTATTCAGACATTAAATGCTTCTAGGTGCCAGGCACTCTAGTCCTTAGTGGCTAAGAGTGGCCTTTAGGGAATGGATGGGGGAAAGATATACCACAACTGAAGGCTTAGAGAAAAATGAGGGCAACAGAGTCTATAATATGAATTCCTAGGAGGTCAAAAATATTAAATTGAGGCAAGGGAAGAAAATGAAAGGGTGATAAATATTATCTACTTGAAAAAAATTGTCTCATCAAGGGAAGAAAGGAAAACATTTTTGCTTCTTCTCCTGAATAATCCACTGTTTCCAGGACACAACCATAACAGAAGGAATGTAATTTACCCATCTTCTGTCTCCTCTGATAAAATTTCATTGTGAGTGGGAGAGAGACTTGCTACTGATTTTATAGCTTTTAAAGGTGTTTTCAAACTTTACTTACTCCCATTTAAGACAACCCTACAGCTACACTACTCCAGAACAATTACGATCATGAATTCCTATCTGATACTTGCATTGTGTGTGTGTGTGTGTGAGAGACAGAAACCTTGCCGTCTGTATTCAAAAATTCTGCTGATGCTGTAATATTGTCTAAGGATATCACTTGCACGTTTGAGTGCTGGATCTTGGACTCTTGGCTCTTGTACTGTGTAGTTCAAACAAGCGATTCCTTCCTATCTCACAGTTAGAAACACTTCCAAGGATAGAGTGCCCTCGGGTAACCATTATCCTAACGGTCTCTAAGATAACCATTATCCTAACCTGACTGGTCTGAGGATACTGTGTGTATGTGTGGCAGGTGGAAGAGAGATGTGAGCCACAAACCCCACATCATTATCCCCTTCTCTCAGCTCCAAAGCGTAGAGAAACACTGGGATCAATGAGTAAATGCCCCCTTGCCAACCTTCCATCATCACTGAGGTGACTGGGAAAGGGTTTGATCAGGAGGTTGAATAGCCACACTTTCACTCTTCCACATTTTAGGCCACTCATTTTGCTTTTGTGGATTCACCTGGCTGTGGGTGCCTCTTTTCCTTTGCAGTCCTCTTGTGCCATTGACCACTCCTAATGCTTTGAGTTTCCATCCCAATAATACAATCTTCCCCTACTGCTCATTTGTAGTAATATTTGTATGCAGCTGTAAGGTTTGCAAAGCACTTCATATGCCTCATCTCATTTACTATAGAAGGCTGTGCATCACAGTGGTCAGGGAGCATGCTCTGGAGCCAGACCGCCCGAGTTCATAATCCTTGTTCAGCCATTACCAGCTGTGTGACCTTGGCTGAACTGTAAACTCATTGCAGGTTGAAAGCAATAGCTAAATCCTCTATGTCAGCTCATACCCCATAAGTAAGACATATCATAGATTGTTGAAGAGATTAGGTCCAAAAATGCTAACACTTTAAAGACCCAGAATCAGAAGTTTGCTATGATTCCTCCTTCCCCCACCTTCCGTACTCAAATACTAAGTCTGAGTGACTCTTCTATAGCCAGGCTTTGCTTATCTCCCTCCTCTGTTTCCACACTACCTGATACCATTATCAATTCACACCACCAACAGGTCTCCCAGTCTCTTCCATTCCCTCTTCCCATTCCTAAGAGCGTGGTTGGTGTGGAAAATATAAGATACTCTGCAATCTTGTAATTTCTTCAAAAAGATGGCATTGATGGATATGAGAAAACTACTTGTATGAGGCTGTGAATAAAAATAAAAGAAGCAGTAGAAAGTCGGAGGAGGGAGGAATCATACCCAGCTCCGTTAGTTCAGGGAATACTTTATGTGGAGCATGATTGATCTGAGCCCTGCTTTCATTGCTCATTCACTCATAAATGTTCATCCAACAAATATTTATCCAGCATCCACTTGTGTACAAGGACTATGTCTTAACTTCCGATGCAAAATCAAATATAAACACTACATGTATGCAGAAAGTTTTTTTAAGATTCTTGAGACTGGAAATTCTATTACAAGTAAGAATTGCTGGTCTATACTAAGAACACAAGCAAACTTACTGTCAAACAACCACTATATCACTTGCAAGACAATCACAAATCTAAACATAGTAAACATATGTACAAAAGAAAACTGTTACAAAAAAAATCTCAAAAATAGCACAGCTTATCTGGGGATTAAAGCCAAAGAGGATATACCTCATTATTTAGGTGATTACATTGGCTTATATATGAGTGTGTCACTCCTTGTTTCTACCTCTCGATTTCAAAAGTAGGTTTATAGTTGTAAGTACTCAAAACACAGAGTTTATTCTTCGATTACTAAGTATTGTATTATTTTTCATATGACCAACTGTAAACCTACTTTTGCCCCACCCTATATTTTATAACCAAGAAATCAAATCTGAGAGGAGGCTGACTGAGAGTTCATGGCTCCTCCTGGTTCAGCAGTCCTGGTGTCCAGTGTCTGTTCTGACTGATTAGTTTTAGTACCATCTCAGTAATTAAATACTATGAAGATCATACTATACAGAGGTATGAGTTAAAATACTAAGACAGTGAATATCAAAAGAACAGAAACAAAAGAACATCCTGTCCACCACCAGAATTGGGAATTTGTCTCCCAACTTATTCTCTATTCCCAATGGGCCACCTCATTCTTTCTCTCTTGCTCTGTAAAATCAAGTTCTCTTCACCTCCTTATCCCCCTACCAAACACTGCCACAGATGAAATCTAAGCTTAGTTGGAGTAAGGTATAAACAACTGGCAGCAATGTCTCACACCTTCTTGAGTGTCTTGGTTTTTAGCAAGAAAGAAGCCCACCTAAAATGATACTGTAGTGAGCTATTTATTGAATGAAGAGATGTACTGAATAAAGCTTAAATCAACATCCTATAGGAGTCATTTGAGAAAGTAGCAAGCCATTCAAGTTTCTATAAAATTATACATGTAAGAGCTGCCTATTCAATCTACACCCAAAGCCAATTTCAACCAAAATCTCTTCCCACAGACTCTATGATCATGTGCCAAAATGAAAAGGAGGAAGAGGAGGAGGAGGAGAAGGGAGAGGAGGAGGAGGAGGAGGAGGAGAAGGAGGAGGAGGAGGAGGAGACAACAAAACAACACCTATGACTAACTTCCTTCACAGATTTTCTAGTTGTGAAATTGCACTTAGAAAACATAAAAGGAAGGCTTCACCTATCTGGATCTCCACCTCAATAACAGTTCTTCAATACTATGACCAAAATAACCATGGATTTATTTCCTATATTACTTATTGTTCTAGGTTCGCAACCAGATTCTCAACCTAATCCAAATGCTGCTTGAGCTTCATTTGCAAGAAATTATTTTAAGAGCAGTCTCTTTAGATGACCCAGAAATAAGAGCAAAACTAGGCCAGTGCAGCTAATGTTGCATCATGGACATGCACTATAGTGGGAAGGAACCACACACACGTTCATTTCAGGATAGGGCAGAAGGGGAGGAGAAAATAGGTCATGGAGGTGAAAGGCTAGGATGCTGGCTCATACAAGCTGATGGAAGGGGCCACAGAGATTCTAATTTTCCCATCTGCAGGACAGACAGCTCTCCAGAGGAAAGCCTACGCTATTTTGCTGCTGCTTGGGCATCATTTGAAGTCCCCATCTTAACATCCAAGTAAACTAGCCATTATAAAATATCACTTCCACCCCTGCCATCACTCTTTATCCCCCTCATCCTGCTTAACATTTCTTAGTTAACATTTCATTATCTCTTCCCATAAGAATGTAAATTCCATAAGAACAGAGACTGTTTTGTTCACTGCTGTGTATCCAATGCCTGAAACATAGTAAACACTTAAGTAAGTTTTGAGTTTAAATGAACAGAAGATACATTACCTATGGCACAGAGACAGTGCCTCGGTTCTTGGGCAAGACTTCTCTTTCCATCCAAAATAAAGTAACTTGTTTTCTACAATCAGTAAGCAATTTTACCTTTGCTTACTTAGCCCATGCTAGTTTTTATACACTTTTTGGGTGAAGCTTTAAAGAAGGAGACTTTATCTAGGAACCCATCTTCACTCATGCCGCTACACCCACTTCTCTGTACCCAGAGATCAGATTTTTTTTAATATATATGATGTTTTCCCATATCCACCTCCTTTCAAGACTTGGAGGTAGGAGGAGGGGAAGTAGAGTAAAGGGGATGATTTTAACCAATATTAACTCTTCCCACAATGCTTGGCCTTCTATCTATCACTGTACCAAGATGGCACAATTTTGTGATATAATCAGACACTCTCCATCCCATTCTCAATTATCATTCATACACGGAGTTAATTCAACTCTTGAGGGTAAAATTGAACCCCCAAACATTTAAATGTCCATCTCTAGAGTTATTTCAGGTACCCTCCAAGAGCCCCGCTTTCTTCACCTCTAAAATGAAGGGGCTCTTCTACTAGAAGGTGTGAGGGGCCATCTTGCTCTAAGATATTAGGACTAGCTGCCTGGAAATGACAACAGAGAGCCAAAACTCAGCCTCAACTGAGTGATGGGAGGCTTAGCCATATGGTCTGGAGGTCATAATGGGTTCCTTTTTAATGTAATCTGTGATTTCCATTTTAAAAATCAGATTCTACCAAAGTCAGAGGTCATCCTAGAGTTAATTCGTGAATCCTGATAAAGTTTGGGCAGTGAGCTCTTCAAAAATATTATCTCCATGGAATCGTTTCATATGTTAACTCTGAAAATGTCAACAGCAGGGGCCAAGTGGCGGCGCTCAGGAGGCCTACGCATTTGCCATTTCAAAGGCTTAGCTGGCAATGCAGAGATGGGGTGGGGTGCAAACTGCTGTGCTCCATGTTCTGCATAACCATCTCCAGAAATATTTAGCAGATAATAGGGCTCCCACTGGGGCTGTGTGTTCCAAGGCACCACGCTGAGCCACCTACCATGAAAGATGTGGAAGCCGAAGCTGAGAGTACTCTGGATTGCAGTGTGGATACCTGCTTCCTCTCCTGAACTTCTAAACACACAAAACCAAGGGAAACAGCAGAACCCCATCTTAAAGGGAAAGCGCTTAATGCTTTGTCAGAAGAAAATAACATAATGGCCAATGTCTGATTGATATTCGATAGCTTTCCATCATGTAGCAGTTCTGTGAGATAGTCTGGCAACTTGAGAATGGAAGGCCAGAATTCCCTGCTTGCCGGACTAACACCCATCAGTTGGAAAAGCTCTGAAATCCTTGACTCTACACAAGAAAACTGATGATGGTTAAAGTGACAGTGATCTTTTTCCTCCTGCATTTTTTACATCTGAAGACATTAGTTTTCAAGTCTGAACTTGACCAGAAATTAAAAAGCATACTGATAAACTTAAGACTTACTCACTTGGACTAATTTTAAAAGAGAAAAGCAAGCATATAGACATTTACCCACTTCCAATTCTCTAAAGAATGAAAAAGAAAAAAAAACACACAAATACTATTGTACTTTGGAAATAATATTAATAATAATGAAAACATTATGTATTTATTCATAGATGTCCCATAAACACTTTTGACTACCTGCAATGGTCTAGTCAAGCAATGTCCAAGTATTGAGGATTTTTAAGTGCCTGAGATCAGATTCCTGTTATCAAGGAGCTTATAAAACTAAGGCATGTACACGAAAAATTAGTAAACAATGCAGTAAGTGCCATCGAGGTAACTAAAATATGCTGTGGAGGCCAGAGGAAGGAGTTGCCTTCCAGCACTGTTGTGTGCAATAGGCTTTCTTACACCCATTAAAACCCATACCCAAAAGATCTGAAGGTAAATATCCCTGTTCATTCTTAGATAACAATAGTCAACGCAAGTTTTCTGCTGTGAAATCTCTTCAAACATTTTTTTTTAGAGTTTCATGTTTTTAGAGGTGAAGTTCTTTATTTTGTTCCCCTCTCCAAGGAAATCTTAAATACCATTTTTTAGTCATCTTTAAAAGAAAGCTTTCAAAAACTTCAGTGTTAAAGCTAAGAAATCCACCTGGGGGTGCAGATATCTGCTTGCCTTTCACTGACCTCTAGTGGGCTTATCTTGCTATGGCATGAAAAACTAATAAACGTCTGCATACAAAAAAATCATAATCCTCTGAATTGTGTTCAATGAACTCCATCACTCATCTTCCTTCTTCTGCCTGGAAACTTAGTTTTTCCACTCTATTTTTCTGTAAATATCATCACAAACTTAGATTCAACGCAAGCTTATAATGTACAGGATATCTCTCCTCACACAGAAGCGGAAATAAGAAATCTTCTCCCAATAGTGCTGATTTCAGAATTCTCTTCGACAAGACAGTGGACTTTAATGGCAATTATTAGAACAGGGAGTCCCATGATATTCCAGCCAGAAATTACACTGGAAGATTTCTTTTTTCTTTTATGCATCT
>PVJN01045868.1:0-17020 GCA_004026805.1 Lasiurus borealis
AGAGAAGGCAGGATATTGGCAATTTATTTTAATTAAGCAGCTGAGACAATGGCAGGATACCATCAAATGGACGTGCGAAACAGTGCATATCCAAAATTCAGCAGAAATGTAGTCAATAACAAAACAAATGTCAGGGATGCTTTCTGTGTTTCTTGAACTCAATTGAATTTCATAATAAAAGAGATATAAGAACTTTCCAAAGAAATGTGGAAACTGAATGAGAAAAAGGAGAGGTTCTATGCTTTATATTTCTATAAAGATGGGACATGGCTTTTAGTGCCAAAGAAGACTTGGCTTTGAATCCTGACCATATGTCATTGGGCAAGTTATTTAAATGCTCTGATTCTCTGTTTCTTCACCTGCGAAAAGGGGATAATATGAGGATTGTTACAAATTTGAGTGAAATAATCTCAAGTTGTTCCTGCATGTTTTATAGTAAGTACTTTATAAATTATAGACTTCTTCCTTTTTCTGTAACTATATAAGAAAGCTTTTAATAATGGAAATTAGAATATTAAAAATTAAAAAATATGAAACAAAAAAAAGAATGCTACTAATTTGTGTTTGGACTGCTACTAAAAGTTGAAAATAACTGAAAAGACATTTTATTTTAATTCTCTAGAATAAAATTAGAATTTAATTTCCAAACATAATCCTTCATGGTGTATACATTTGCACATTTAGACTATGATTGGTTTTATATTTATTTTATGTGGGAAACTTGTTGTGCTTGACAGCCATTTTGTAGTAAGCTCCAGTCATGTTAGCACTAACCTCGGGCTAGGTTTCTATTACCCCAAACCCTATCTCTTTCCCTGTAGCCAGGCGTCTCGCCTTAAGGGCTAGGAATTTCCGCTGCAATTTGGTTGCTTAGCCTCCCCCGTTACACAAGAACTAGAACCTCCTCATTCCCTGGAATCTCCTCATTCCTCCTTCTTCCTATAATTACCCCGAACTCCTCCTGAATAAACGAGACTTGATCAGAACCTTGTCTTGTCTCCATTCCTTGTGTCTCTTGTCCCTGTCATCCCCACTCCCCCTCTAGGATCCTCGTTGACTAACCTGCGGGTTGGAACAATTTTACATAACTCAAACTTGTATACTATTTCCTAAATTGCATCATTACTTGAATATATCATAGGTATCTCCAACTTTACTAGGTCAAAACGGATCTCCTGAGTCTCTCTGCACACAGATCTCTTTAGAGATTTCTCAGCATAATATGTGGTGACACCATGTTCAGTTAATTCAAACACCAAATTCAAGAGGATTCCTTGATTCACCCTTTTCTCCAGCCTCCACATAAAAATCTCTTTCAAGTCCTACCTCTTAAATTCAGTCTGTTATTCTTCATCTCTGTTGCTGCCCTCTGCTCCCAGCCACCATGCTCTCTAGCCTGGAAAACACAACTGCTAACACCCATTCTAGCTCACTTACAATCTGTTCTTCACATAGCCACAAGAGTGATGTTTTGGAAGTATAGATCATGCCATTTGGATGCTAAAAGCCGTTAATGGATTCCCTTTGAACTTAGAGTAAAATCTCATTTTTTTCCTGGGCTTGCAAAGGCCTAAATGATCTGGCCCATAACCACCTCCCTCTCCCCATCATCTAACCTCATTCTCCACCAGGCTAACAGACCTTTGACAATTTCCAGAATATCCCACAGTCTTTCTTATTTCTGGGCTTTTATGTTTGCTATTCTCTTTGTTTGGAAAGCTCTCCCTCCCCATCCCACAACCCCTACCCCCGCTTCTGACATAGCTGACTCCACCCTTCCATTAATTCCCAGAAAAGACTTCTGTGAACATTCAGTGTAAGCAATTTCTCCTTTTTACTTTCAATCACTATCACAACCTGTAATTATTTATTGATTTATTGCTTTAGCTTTTACTTATCTATCTCTCCCACTAGAATTTAGGCATAGAGACTGTGTTTGTCCTATTCTGAAGTGTATCCCTTACAGTAAAAACTTGAGTGGCATATATTAGATACTCAATAACTATTTGTGAAATAAGTGAATTTTTAATATATTTCCTCTTTCTGTTAATGAGGATGTATGGGTATACACATTTATACATCTATTCACTGCTACAAAACAAACAAACAAACAAACAAACAAACAGAAGTTCCCATAAGAGTGAAGTCGAAAGTTATTTTTCCTTTAACTTTCTCATCATTTTAAAAATATTTGCGTTTTGTTGTTTCTATGGTTATTCAAGCCAAACATGAAGATTACTTTCTCCCACAGTAATTAGCTTCTTCTGGGAAAACATTTTCGAAAAATTCTTTGTGGTCTTGCCCAATTTGAGCACTGGTTTTATGTTAATTGAAACACTTTTTTCCCTCTATATTTCATCTTAACTGGCAAAAATGCTGATTGACAGTTTAAAATCCATGTCCCTCTTTTGGAGCGGGAATTTATATAGGGATTACAAAGCCCAGCACAGGGTGAGAAATCCACCTGGCTGCTACAAATTTGAAGTCCAAAGAATACCCAGGCCAGATGGTTTAAACGTGGTTCTTTACTAATAACTTGTAAACAAAGAAAAAAAAATAACTTCCTTGCTAAATAGCATGTTTCAAATGGTTTTAGAGACGGGAATTAAAGTAATAAAAATTACTTGGGTGGATAAACTATTTTTTCTTGTTGAAAATGCAGGTTGTACTTTCAAGTACAGCTGGTGTTTTAAGAGAAGATAATGGTAATATTTTTCTAATTTTGCTGTTTTTTTTTATAAAAATTTATTGTTCAGATTATTACAATTGTTCCTATTTTTTCTCCCCATAACTCCTCTCCACCTGGCTCCAACCCCACCTTCTGCCCTTACTTCCCCTCTCCCACTGTCCTGATCCATAGGTGTACAATTTTTGTCCAGTCTCTCTCCCTGCACCCCCCCACCCTTTTCCCCCGAGAATTGTCAGTCCACTCCCTTTCTATGCCCTTGATTC
Organism: Lasiurus borealis; assembly: GCA_004026805.1. NCBI lineage: Eukaryota > Metazoa > Chordata > Mammalia > Chiroptera > Vespertilionidae > Lasiurus > Lasiurus borealis. The sequence goes on from PVJN01045868.1 coordinate 2,953, forward strand.
TATTATATTCATTAGTTTATTCTGTTCATCAGATTTTTAATTCACTTGAATTTTAGATTCACATAGATATATATTTGTTGTTCATACTTTTTATCTTTCCCTTTTTCTTCTTTTTCCTCTTCTTAAAAGAGTACCTTTCAGCATTTCATATAATACTGATTTGGAGTTGATGAACTCCTTTAACTTTTTCTTATCTGAAGCTCTTTATCTGCCCTTCAATTCTGAATGATAGCTTTGCTGGATAGAGTAATCTTGGTTGTAGGTTCTTGCTATTAATACTTTGAATATTTCTTGCCACTCCCGTCAGGCCTGCATAGTTTCCGTTGAGAAATCAGCTGACAATTGTATGGATGCTCCCTTGTAGGTAATTAACTGTTTTTCTCTTGCTGCTTTTAATATTCTCTCTTTGTCTTTTGTTCTTGGTATTTTAATTATGATGTGTCTTGATGTGGCCCTCTTTGGATTCCTTTTGTTTGGGGTTCTGTGTGCTTCCTGGACTTGTAAGTCTATTTCTTTCACCAGATATGGGAAGTTTTCAGTCATTATTTCTTCTAATAGGTTTTCAGTATATTGCTCTCTTTTTCTGGCACCACCATAACTTTGATGTTGGTATGCTTGAAGTTGTCCCAGAGGCTCCTTACACTATCTTCACATTTTTGGATTCTTTTCTCTTTTTGCTTTTCCAGTTGGGTGTTTTCTGCTTCTTTGTATTTCAAATCTTTGACTTGACTCTAGTCTGCTGTTATTTTTTTTAATAATATTTTTTATTTCAGTCAGTGTATGTTTAATTTCTAGTTGGTCCTTTTTCATCTCCTCTGAGGTCTTGCTAAATTTATCCATTTCTTTCTAGGAAATTCTTGAAAAACCTTATAACCATGGTTTTGAACTCTATATCTAGTCGTTTGTTTTCCTCCATTTATTTTGTTTGTGATCTATTCCTTTGTCTCCACATTTTCATTGCTTCCCTGAGTTGGTAGAGTAGCTTTGTTTGTTAGGTGTCCTATATGGCCCAGTAGCTCTGCCTCCCCAGTTACCTGAGGTGGACTCTCTTGGTGCACCCCTTTGTGGACTGTGTGTATAGCCCTGTTGTAGTTAAGTCTTGGTTGTTGTTGGTATCACTGGAAGGAATTGCCCTCCAGGCCAATTGGTTGTGAGGATCAGCTGTGTCAACGCCAGGAGAACTTTTGTGCTGGACTCTGCCTTAAGACTTATAAGACTGCAAAAGCCTCTGTGCTGGGCTTGGATGTAGTAGAATCTCAGGGCTGAGCAGACAGCTTTGGCTTCCCCTCAGTCCCTGGACTTAGTGTCCCTTGGTAATTGCTGCAGCCCTTTCTGTGCACAGGCGTTTGCGCCTCCAGATTTCTGCCTTTCTGTGTGCTCTGGGGACTCATGTGAGTCTGGGTCCCCAGGGTCTCTCCCAAAACAGGGGTTCAGTGCAGTCCTACCTGGATTTCGGTGCACTTGAGAGCTTCTGTCTTGGATGGGGTGGAGTCTAAAGGCTGCACAGACAGCCTTGGCTTCTAGTCAGGCCCGCCCTAAGCAACCCCTGGGTCTCAAGTATCTCTCTGTAATTGCTGTAGCCCTCTAGATCTCTGCCTTTTTGGTTCCCTTGTGCTCTGGAACCCGTATGAGTCTGGGTTCACAGGATCATGGTCGAAACTGGGGTTCAGTGCAGTTAGAAATGAAGTTCAGCACAGTTGGGAGGCTCTGTCTTCCGCCCACTAGAGAAAGCCAGCGGCACAATCAGCAGTCCATCCTCTGCACACAGTGGTGTGCCTTCCTCCAGACCTCTGCCCTTTCGTTACTCCCCCAAATCTCTGTGCACTCCTCCCTTTTCATGACAGTCCAGACTCCCTGTGTATGAATCTCACCTGGAATTGGGGTTCAGTACAGTAAGCCAAAGGGTTCAGTGCAGTCGGGAGTCTCTGTGTCCCTCCTTCCAGAGGAAGCCAGCCAGGCACTCTGCTACCCGCTCTCTCCACACACATGTATCTGTACCTCAGCTTTTTTCACCTTTTCTGAATCTCTGTGAGCCCCTCTCTTTCCTTCTAGGTGTAGAATTTCCACTCAGCCAGCTTTCCTATGGTTCTGGATGATGTCCCTTCTGTCTTCTAGTTGTAGTTTTGAAATTGTTCTGTGAGGCAGCAGTCTAGGTGTTCACCTATGCTGCCATTTTGGTTTTTCTCTAATTTTAGCATTTTGAAACTTGATTTTTCTTTGAAAAAAGCTAACGCATTATACACATGCAAGATGTTATGGTAGCTATTAATACTCTTAATACTGACATTACATTTATGCTAATTATCAATTGCTTGTGTAATAAATTATTCCCAAAACTTGATAATTTAAAACAATATTTATTTTGTCACAGTTTCTGCAGGTCAGGAATCTAGGCCTGGCATAACTAGGTCTTCTGCTTAAGGTCTCTCATAGGCTACATCAAAGTGTTAGCTGGTTTATGGACATCTCAAGGCTCAAATGGGGAAGGATGAATTTCCATGTTCACTCATATGGCTGTTGGCAGGATTCAGTTACACTTGGCTGTTGGCGGCAGGCCACCCTCAGCTCCTTACATTGCATGCCTCTCCACAGGGCAGCTTACATCATGGAGGCAAAGCAAGAGAGCAAGGGCACAAAAGAGTGAAATAAAAAATGAAGACACAGTCTTTTATAATCTAATGTAAGATGGCATCTCATCATTTTTACTATATCCTATTTGTTAGAAGCAAGTCACCAGGTCCATCCTACACACTAGGAGAAGGGAACACATAAGGGAGAAAACACCAGAAGGTAGGGATCATCAGTTCAATTTTAGAAGTAGTCTACCATGTCATTATGCACTTGGTGTGCTGAAGCAATGTGACATTATATTTAAAAGCATAATCTTTGAAGTTAGAGGGAAGAGATTGAGTCTATTTATTAGCCATGTAACTGGACCAGTCACTTAACTTCTATAAATTTTCATTTCCTAATCTCTAATAATTTGTCCCTAGGATCAGAGGGAAGATTATATAAGACATCAAAGTGAACACTTAGCACAGTACTTGGCAACTGGTAAATGCTCAATCAATATTATCAATTATCTACACTACATTAATAAAAGAGAAAGATGCAAATTGATGGTACCTCCATGACTCCTGCCAATCAATTAGGAGTGGGTATGCAAATTAACTCAACAAAGATGGCAGATTAATCTGCATATACAGGCCCAGAGCAAAGACTGAAGTTGTCACCTAAGTGAAGACTGAAGACTGAAGGCTCTGTTAAGCCTGAGGGCTGAAGTCTTGGTTTCACTGAAGGCTGAAGGCTTGGCTCTGCTGTGGCCTGGGGCCTGAGTGCTGGCAGCCAGGGAAAGGAAAGCCTATTGCATGAATACATGTAATGGGTCTCTAGTCAGTATACTACAAGACCATACAAATGATAAGAACATCAACGTTTAAGAGAACTAGAAACATCAATGATGAGAATCCTTGATCAGCCAACTCCTGTATCTCCACAACTGGGGATAGACCCCACAACCCCAGCATGTGCCCTTACTGGGAATTAAACCGAGACCTCTTGGTTCATAGATTGACACTCAACCACTGAGCAATACTGGTCAGGTAGGTTTTTATAAAGCATTAGTTCTATATATTAAAAACAAACAAACTTTTAAGTAAAAGGAAGCATGCAATATTAGAGATGACTTGAACAATATTGGTAGTGTATCTAAGAGAGAATCCAGTGTCCTTTCAGGATACTGAAGATACTCATATTTGGTCTCTAAATTATATTAACCCTCTAAAAATGAACATCTCCATTTGCTACAACTATAGAAATTTAAAATAGTGTGTAGTTCAGAATAGACTACCATTTTCAGATTACTTATGTGACAGAAAATATACAGTTAAAAAATACCAGAGAGGTGGGAAGAAAGCTTCTCTGGATATGTACTTCAAAAACAAATGTCACTTCGATAGGTAGCAATTTATGGGGAAGTGGCATCTTTGGAAATCAGTAGCTCTGAAAGAAGACAGATGGTGATGGGGTAAAAAATGTATAGCAAAGCCCATTTTCCCTGGCATCTTATTCAAGGACCAAAGAACAAAACCTCAATACTTGAACTGCAGCATATATCTTACTACTAAACTTCTCTCCTTATTGTAATACCTCACTCTACCTTCAACTTTCTATCCACCATTAAAAGAGACATCTAGCCCTAACCAGCTTCACTCAGTGGATAGAGCATCATTGGCCTGCAGACTGAAGGGTCCTGGGATCAATTCCAGTCAAGGGCACATGCAGGTTATGGGCTCAATCCCTTAGTGGGAGGTGTGCATGAGGCATCCAATCAATGATTCTCATCATTGATGTTTCTATCTCTCTCCCCATCTCTCTTCCTCTCTGAAATAAATTATAATAATTAAAAAAGAGACACCTAGATTTTCTACGTTTCAGAAATATCTATATACTTGGAGAACAGTTTTCTCCCTGTTTCATTCCACTTTAAGGGATAGTAATTGATAGTTTAAAAGTATTTAAAGATTCAGAATAGTCTCATTTTTATTTTATTTTTAGATGAAATAATAATATTGAGAGTTTTTTTTTAATATAGAATCAGTATCTTTTAATACTTAGAGATGATGTGATATGTTACATGGGAATTGCTTCAAATGATTTAGGGTGCTGATGGTATCATTGGGAGGAAGTGAGCTCCAGGCCAATTGGCTGTGAAAATCAGCTGTGTCTACACTGGGAGAACTTCTGTGCTGGAGACACCATTATGGGAGAAGACTTGCAAAAGCCTTTGTGCTAAGCCTGAATGGGGCAGAGTTCAGGACAGAGAGACAGCCTTGACTTCTTGTCAGTCCTGCCCTATGAAGCCCCTGGGTCTCAGTGTCCATTGATAATCGCTGCAAACATCTCTGAGAGAAAGCTGCCCTTGATTTCTGCCCACTGCCAGACAGTCCAGTTTCTCCCCGAATGAGTCTGGGTCCCAAAAATGGAGTTCAGTACAGTTGAGAGCTTTTGTCTCCCTCCCACTTGAGAAAGCCAGCCACACACTCAGTTACCACAGTCTTCTCCAGGCATGCAGTTCAGTACCTCTGTCTCCTGCAGCTCCTCTGAGTCTCAATGTGCTTTACTCTTTCCTTCTAGTTGTAGAATTTCTACTCAGCCAGCCTTTCTGTGGTTCTGGATGATGTCCATTTTATCTTTTAGTTGTAGTTTTGAAATTGTTGTGAGATGCAGCAGTTTAGGTGTTTACCTATGCCACCATCTTGGTTTCCCAAATAGATAATTTTTGAAGCTGAGTGATGACATTTGGATGTCCATTATACTATTCTTCTTATTTTTTGTTTGTTTAAATTCATAATGATGAAAAGTTAAAGAGAATCCTTATAAAATATCTTTAAAGCCTCTTAGATTCTATATGCCAGCTTTCCTTCTCCCATCCCGACCTTAGATTACAATGCTGACCACAATGCACTTAAAATTCTAGGTATTGAGAATTGGGTCTGGTCCAAACAGCTATAGTTTGAATGGTGTCTCCACCAGTTACTAGAATGTGTTACTCATACATGCTGAAAGAGATGGCATAACCTTTCTGTGATTCAGTTTACTTCTCAGTAAAGTGGAGATAAAAATGCAAGTCTTAAGATACTGTGAAAATAGAATAAGACAGTGAACATTAAATGCAGAATCTGACATTTAATAGGTGCTTACTCAGCTAATAATGACAATCATTTATAAATTAATTCAATTATTTATTGGGTAATGTTATATGTGAGATAGTGTTCAACACATAGCCGTTAATATTCTGATTTAGCTATCATGGTAAATGCACAGAAACACTGAACCAAACATAAAAACACTGCAAATACTGAAGAGTTGGGCTGAAAGAGGAAAGACATCAAAGATCAGAATGAGGACAAAGGAAATAAAGTCATGAGTACTGGTTCTGAAGGACATAAGACTCCATGAGGATTTGATAATGCAATTCAGGCTGCATCTCAGGGACAAGTCTCTCACTTAACTCATGTGTCTGTGTTGCTTCTTTACCCCATAGCCACCATGGCTTGAGAAAGACCCAGCAACAAGGGCAGACAGGACGTTTTTCCAAGAATAAAGTTTCATTGCCATGGTGAGTCACTCTTCATCTGCAGCTGCCTGGCCCAGTAACTGCCCACTAATTCTGCCCAACCTCCACCCCTGGTCAGGGATCTCAGACACCCTGGCGACTGAGCCCTGGTGTGAGTCCTCCTTAGTTTCCAGTCTTCTGCCGCTTGCCTGTCCACTGGCCCACCTGCTCAGGCCCTGCAGCATTCTTAGCCTCACGCTGTCCACCTCTCTGCTCTCCAGGTCAACAATTCATGAACCTGCTGCCCCCTCATGTCTTGGTGTTGTCAAGAGGAAGAAAAAACAGGAATCATGACCTTGGAGACTAAGACACTTACCAGCAGCAGAATCACTGGCAGTTATATTACAGACTAAAAAGGGGGACTAGTACAGAAGAAAAACTTTTTAAAAAAACAACATACTCATTTCTTTAAATGTGCAAATTTTGTTTTGGAAAATAATTCTATGAAATTCTCTTAGAATTATTTTAGAGGGTGTTTGAAAGAATACACTTTATTGGAAAATAGAAACTTTTATACAGATCTTATTTATATTATCTAATTCCAGAGGAATGCAGCATGACTTAGGTTTTCTGGGGAGTCAGGCCTCCACTGACCTCCCTGTGTCGTATCTGACAAAAGGCACTGCTACTTTTTTGTCAAAATCTAAATTAAAGATTATTTCTTTTTTATTTCTTCTTTTGTTTCTTTCATTTCTGAAGTCAACAGTGAGGGAGAGAAGGAGAATTATCCCATAGTATGTACCAATGACATTTGTAGCAATTACACAAGAGATTTGGAAACTCAGTTTGGCTGATCTTTTAAACATTGCTATGAATTTTCTAGAATAAATGACACTCTCCAATGACCTTTTCCCTAATTTTGGTATAGGGGAATAGCGGGAGTTGGCAGAATGCCTACTTTTACAATCCTGGGGAAACTTAACAGAATGTTGTTATAGATGTACCCATTGTTTCTCAGTAAGTATTATTCATCCTATGTCGATTCCCTGCTGATATATTATCATTGCAACCATTGTGGATATTTACCAATCTACTTAATACTCCCAAAATCTCTCCTCCTTTCACTCTGCTGCTAATATCACCTCCTTTTCTTTAGATAATCAGGGCTATAGAAGGTGAGTATTCTCAACTATCCCTCTCTCCACTCTGATTTTAAGTATCTGTATCATCATAGTAAAGATTAAAATATGTTTGTATTGGAGGAGGCCAGCAAAAGTTTTGCAAAAAATTCTACCAGTTGTATTAGCTAGTGGGAAAATTATAAGACATCATTACTTGCTTCTTAAAATTTTCTTCCTCTGCAAATTGTCAGAAAAGACAGTTAATAAGATTTTGATTAAGAAAACACACCAAACTCTATTTTGTAAATAACCTAAAGAAATATTTTTTCTTCTTTCAGCATCTCTTTTTTTATCTCTTGTACCACCTCCTTCTTCCCTTAAAAGAAAAGAGCTAATACTAATTTCAGAGCAAAATGGGGGAAATACCATTTATTTTGGAGACCTCGAAAGAAACGGTCTTTTGGCCTCAGCCCAGTATTTACAGTTCCCAGGGGCCCACTTTTTTGTTGAAAGTCACAAGACTATCTCCCCTCTGTTTTTAGCCCTTATCCCATGGTCTTGTTCTTGGTCCTTTTTCCAGATTCACTCTTTCATACTGTCAGATCTTATCCAATCCCACATTCTCTCTTAGCCCTTTCTGTATTTTGCAATATTCTAGGTCCATGATTTGCAAACTTCCCTATGTTTCTAATTTCTTGAATGTACCTAACACCTCTGGTCTAACTGAAATCTGGCTGTTCCCTGAAGACACCATTCCCTGGAAAACTTCACATACCCCATGTATCTCAGGGCTAAAGTAAAGCACAAAATGCTCCTCATTTCCAAACCTAAGCCATTTCTTTACCTTAAAAGCCCAGATCCTTTGATTCTTCTGCCTTTTCATTTGCTACATGTCTTTTCCTTTTTTGGTTATTATCTACTGACCTCCTCCCTAGACTCCTCTCTTTGAAGATTTTTGCTTGCTGCCTTCTCCACCTCTATAATTGTCACCATTCTCATGACATTTGATGTCCATAAATCTGTTATATCCAGCTTCTCTGGTTTTGGTCCCTAGTTCCAGCAAGCTTTTTCTTTGTGCTGCCTCAAACATCCACACCCATGCATTAGCCTAGTCCTTGTCCTCACTAGTAATAGCACCTTTCTGAAGTCACAGTGCTGCTTCTTAAACACTACCTCCTATCTTTCCAGCTCACTTGTCCCAATGCACACACTGTTATAACTCTTTAACCTCCTTGACATATTTAAGTGGCCATTTTCTACTATTCATCATTCCTCTTCTGTTTTCACATACCTGCTCTCTGGTTTAGATTTCATGGTCCATCACTCCCAGGCAACCAGCCTCAACAAACTTCCCCCTCTCTTCTTCCATCACATTTACTGTCAAAATTCCAACCTGCTTGAACATCTGTGTGGGCCAACATTGCTCATCATTGCTAGGAAAGTGACACACAGAACTTATGCAGTGCCTGCTGCCTCCAAATCATGATTTCAAATCCTACATGAGCATGTAATGGTACCAAACAATCCTAGTACACTTTCCCTGTAAGTTAGTTTTTCCACTATCTGAAACTACTCTTACATACTTTCTTGTCTCTTCCTATACTTTCTTATCCCCTCCAGGTTTCTTCACTCCTCATTAATAAAATAGAATTAAGAACTTTCTCATCTTCCTATTACTAAATAGAAAAATCTAACTACTACTTGTATTCTCTGTTTTCCTATATAACCCCTACTCTTATTACCTTCCTCTTCTGTGTCTTAGCTATCATCTCTTCTACCCTTTTCAAAGATTTTATGCCTTTGATTATGTCCTCCCACCAGCACAAGAGACATGCTTTGGTGCATCCTATTTAAAACAATCACCTTCTCTTTCCCAACATTTTCTCCCACCTTTTTCCTTATTTCTCTTTTGCTATTCACTTCAAAATGTTACCAGAAAGCCCCCTGAGTCGGAGGTGGGGCTCTCCCCTCCTTGGCTCTTTTCAATCTCCTGAGAAGGAATTTAGATGAGTGATAGGAAGCAGAATTGAAGCAAAACAAGAAAATTTATTAAAAATACACTTGGTATAAAACAAAAGTGGGCAACTCATCTATTCTGAGCACACTCCCAGTGGAGACTCATGAGGTTTTACACCCTTCCCATTATAGTTCTCAAAGTCCACTTCTACATTATTATGCTTTATCTTGGAATGTTTTTACATACTCCTTGTCATCTTGTTTGGCAAGTCTTAAGGCAGCTGACTTTTTGTTAAGTAGGTAAGGTAAATTCCCCCATCTTTCCCCTTTTTTTCATTTCCTGCCCCAGGAGCTATCTTTCCTGGCTAACATCTCTCAAGTGATATCTGTCCTTGAGTTTAGCTGACACAAATGGCATTAATTGGGTCTTTGTTCTCTATTTTCCCAGCCCAATGTGATTTAAGCTATGTATTCTTCAGTTAGGGAAAAAGGAGAGGTATAAACTCTTTGTTCTCAAGTGTCCTTGATTGGGAAGATAAAGTCTTGTGATGCACAGGCTGGCTACAAGCTGCCCACACTGTTTGCCTTATTTAATTTCCTTGTCTCAGTTTTCACATTCCACTTGCCCAGAAATTTTCCTAGCTTCTTACTCTCCTGCCACAAAAAATACTCCCAAATGGGTTTTACACTTACTGTTTCCATTTCTACATCCCCATTCTCTCTTCAAATAATTTCATTCTGGCTTTTACCCCCATCATCTTATTTCAGTGTGTGTTTAAAAATTTACTTATCTAAAGCATGACTGACCTCTTGAAATCATCTGCCTCCCAGTCTTCCACAATTCAGATAAAGAACCACCATTTTCCCAGAGGCTCAAGCCAATAATAACAAATATTTAGCTTCATCTTATTTCGTCCTCCTCCTTCTTCTCCTCCTCCTCACTTCAACCATTTGTGAATCCTGGTATTTATTGTTCAAAATACAGATGGTCTTCAACTTATAATAGATCAACTTATGACGTTTTGGCTTTGAAACAGAGTGAATGCAATAAACATAATAAATTTCATGAGAAATATTATAAAATAGTTTTTGGGTTAGATGATTTGGCTCAAACATAGGCTAATTTAAGCAATTTGAGCAATTTCAGGGTTGGCTAAGCTGTGATTAAGCTAGGTTGGGTATTTTACATGTATTTTCAATTTAGGATATTTTCAACTTATTGGAGGTAACCCTGTGGTAAGTTAAAGAGCATCTGTATGTCTAGAATCTCTTCATTTCGCTTCCTATTTACAATTGTTGTTCTCTTCCAGATAATCTTTTTTAAATGAGTATTTGCTTCCATTCTTACCACTCTTCAATCCATTTTGCACAAAGCAGCCAAAAAGTATAATATGTTTAAGTGCAAATTGGATCTTTTAGCATATCTTTTAATGGGATCCCATTATACATACAATACACTTTAAATCACCTTACTTTCTACTTTCTTTTAGGGTGAAGCCCAAATGTCATTTTTTTCCAGATATATGTTCTTTCATTCCACCCCCAAGTATGATAAGGGTTGCCCTCTCCAGAGCCACTGAGCAGCCTACTCTTCCCACATAGTTCTTCCCCTATAAGTCTATCCCACTATTTCCTTGTTGTCTACTTCTCTCATTATGTTGCAAATTCTTTTAGAGCTGGCAATATGCTTCTGTTCATGATTATATCCCAAGCTTCTAGCACACTGTCAGATAGATTGTCCTTAATAACTAATTATAATATTGTGGTTTTGTTTGTTTTTTAAAAAGAAACAAGAGGCCCCAAATGGAGTCACTTGTGCTAAGCCCATGTCACCAAACCAAGACTTAATCGTTAATAATGGTTTCAGCCTTTCCCAGAAACATAACCTTTAACCAGTTAATCTGGAATTACCTGATCAACAATAGTGAGGGAATCCTCCAATTGACTATTCTGTCTCCCATAGGAAAGTGACCTTGTCTGAAATAATCCACTCTTTCCCAGAAACTTCCTTTCCCTGTTCCTTCTGCCTATAAAAAGACTTTCATTTGTACAGCTCTTCAGAGCTCCTTCTATCTGCCTCATGGGAGGCTGGCTAATTCGCGAGTCATTAAATAAAACCAATAAGATCTTTGAAATTTATTCAGTTGAATTTTGTTTTTGTTTTTTACAATATAAATAGATGCTGGCTCTCCCTACTATGTATGTCTCTCCCCTGTAATTCACCATATTCACACTGAACAAACATTACTCTGGTAAATCCTTTTTCCCACATGTAGTTGATAAGGAAGCATGTTACTGATTTAAGTACATGTTTTAGTCAATACAGATTTTTTAAGTCCTTATTTGATGAAAATAAGACAAATATGATAAGTAAGACTTTTTTTTTGTAGTCTAGAAGAAAAGGCTCAGTGAAGAAATCTTTTCCTGTCGTTCTAGCCACTATAAATATATGTAAAATGGTGACAGATACTCAGGACCTTCAGCTTTGTGTTGCTAATCACACAAAGATCTATCCCAATGGCCTATATCCAGTAAAGATAATCAGTAAAAAATAAAATAAAATTATTGTTACAACTATGAGTAAAAACATTTAACTTGACAGTTTTTCTTCAAGGTATAGCTTAAAATTAATTCAAAGTGCAATGTAAAATATATCTCATTTTAGTCCTTTTCAACTTTATTTTTTTCAAAACACCTAAAATAAATAGTAAATATAAAATTTATTGTTTTCATTAGTTAATTAGTTTATTTATTTAATAAATATTTATTGAGAGCTTCTATGTGTAAGGCATTGGACCAGGTTCAGGAATACAACAGAGAAGAAAATTTCAAAGGGTATCTGCCCTCATGGAGCATACATGGAAGATAAATACAATCCATTACACTAACTATATAATCTATTTTTTTATTTTTCATTTATTTGTTAACCCTCACCAGAGGATATTTTTCCATTGATTTTTAGAAAGAGTGGAAGAGAAGAGAGAGACACAGAGAGAGAGACACAGAGAGAAACATCAATGTGAGAGAAACACATTAATTGGTTGCCTCCCTTAAGTATACTTGACTGGTATCAAACCCAGGACCCTTCAGTCCTCAGGTCAATGTTCGATCCACTGAACCAAACCAGCTAAATCTACAATCCATTTTTTAGCTATAATTGTAACAAGAGCTATAAATAAGAAACACAAGAAACTATGAGAACACATGAGGTGTGGTAATCTCCACTTGCCCCCTGTTCCTTCTCTGCTCTGCTCTGTGGTATGGAAGGCTGACTTCTTTGCACTACATCCATAAATTTCCTTGCTCTCTGGCTTCCCTTTGGGTTCAGCAGGAGAAAGGAAAACAGAGGGGATCTAGGTCAGGGTAATTACCTCTCTGCTCCCTTCCAGCCTGGCCATGGTGTGACAGCAGTTGCATTGCTCCCTTCAGGTCCTGAAAAGCACTTCCTTCACTTACCACTCATGCCTAGGGGTGGTCACAGCTCCCATGTGCCAGTCTGCATTCCTCATCATCCCTATTGGTTTCTCTTAGACCTTTTGAATCAATTCCTTATTGAACTCATCAGTTTTCAGTTTGACTGTGCTGTCTATTCCCTGTTGGGACTCTGACTAACTCAGAGCTGATGGTTGACCTAATTTAGACAGAAACATTAAGGACAAAGAAGACTTCCTGGAAGAAGTCATATTTCAACAACATGAACTTTCCTGGTTAGCCCTTCTAACACCTCCTCTTTTCAGTATGAATCATCCTAGAAACATTTACATGTCAAAAGGAGAGAATGCTCCTACCTGGTTTGGCTCAATTGAGAGAGCACAGCCCATACTGAAGCATCCTCTATTTCAGTCAAGGCCACTTTTACCTTGGTTCAGGTTCATGGGGGCTTGTGTGGGAAGTAACCAATTGAGACACATCAATGTTTCTCTCTTTGTCTCTCCCCATCCCTTCCTCTAACTCTAAAAATCAATGGAAAAATATCATTGGGTGAGGATTAGAAAAAACAAAACAAAACACACACACAAAAAAGAAGAGAGAATGGCATAGTTGGTCATTGTTCTTTTCTTTATTTCTCCACTGCCTCCCTCAACTCTATCAGTGAACCAGAAACCAACTCTACCTGATTTCTCTGGAATGGCTTCTCAAGGATAGGTCTTAATATCCTGTGAGACCTCTCCCTCTTTCCTACTCTTCCTCCCTTGATGTCCTGTCAATATCCCTAAAATATATACATCCTCCTCAATGTGACCCACAATGTAGCCCATATATACATGCCTTCTCTCTCACTGCCACGCTAGTCCACTTGATGTTTCTGTGCCTTTGTTCACAGTTTTTGTTTTAGTTTTCCTGAATCATTCTAACCTCACCTATCCATTCTGTTGAAATTCTATCCAGTTTAAATGCCTCTTGTCTGCAAAGTCTTCCTAAAGATCTCAGCAGAAAGTATTCATTTGCATTATTTTTTGTTCTCATAAATATTCTTTCTTATTTTTACCTTTCTTGCACTTCCCAAATGATTTATAGTTTTGATATTTGTGAAAATGTCTTATTTCTCTCAATGATTATCAGCTCTGAGAAGGCAAGGACTAGTTTGTCTTTGGAACATCTATAACAATGCATTTAATACAATACTCATCATCTAATACAATGCCAAACACTTAGTAGGACCACTGTAGATTTTAGTGTTGATTTCCACATATTTTATCTTCTATGTTGTAGAAAATCATTCTAAAATTATTCTCTCATACCAAAAACAAAAAACAATAAAAGCAACGCCCCCCCCAAAAAAACACACACATTAGTGTGTTCTCTTTGTATGTAGTCTTTGGCATGGTTATTTCGATAAAGTGCTTCTTTATTACAACACCGGCCTGCACCCTCTCCAATCTGGGACATCCCTCTTGCAATCCAGGAACACTGGCTCCTAACCGCTCACCTG
>PVJN01045869.1:0-16660 GCA_004026805.1 Lasiurus borealis
TACGACTGTTTTTAATCACATGAAGATTGAGGCTATTACATTTCAAATCAAATGTTATAAATTAGTTCAGGAATGCAGCTGAGCTCTCATGTAATTAGAAGTGTCCATGTTTAAACCATGAGGTACAGTAGCTGCCAATGAAGCAAGAGGGCAGGGGGAGGGAGCGGCCGCGGGTCCAGGCCCTCCTCCTCCGCCGCCGGTCGACGGTCTCCCCGGCAGGACGCACATCTGGGCAGAAGCGCCCTGATGGAAGGAAGAACGCCGTGTGCTGGCTAATTTGAGGCTGAATGTAATTGGACGTAATTGTTTGGAAGACAATTAAAATCATTATTCTGCCCTGGACCACGAAGAACTCTTTCTCTTTTTGTGTGTGAAATGCATCCCCCCCCGCCAGGTTACATTTTTTTAACTCTTTCTCGGATAAAACGTCAAGCCCGTTTCGGGCCAAGATTTCCCCCAGAATCAAACCTTGGGCTGTCAGCGCATGTTAAAGCGCAGTACAGCCCAGACCGACCGGTGTGGCTCAGTGGATAGAGCGTCGGCCTGCGGACAGAAAGGTCCCGGGTTTGATTCTGGTCGGGGGCATGTAACCTTGGTTGCAGGCACATCTTCAGTGGGGGGACAGGGAGGCGTGCAGGAGGCGGCTGATCGATGTCTCTCTCTCATCGATGTTTCTGACTCTCTATCCCTCTCCCTTCCTCTCTGTGAAAAATTAAAAAAAAATATACAGTGGTACCTCGAGATACGAGTGCCCTAACCCACGAGATTTTTGAGATACGAGCCATCGAGCGAGCGATTTTTGCTTTGAAATACGAGCAACAGTTGAGATAGGAGTCATCGTGCGGATGGGCCGGCTGCACACGACCCACCCGTTTACCGCGACTCGAGCATCTCATAGTTGGCCACGCCTCGAGGTTATGGAACGAATTAAACTCGCATCTCGAGGTACCACTGTATTTAAAGTGCAGCACAACCGTGAGTTCTCCTGGACAAACAGGTCTCACTTCCTGCTGTGCCGGTGCCTGCTGCAGCTCAGCCAGCATCCCCATCTCCGTCCCCAATCCCAAAGGTGCGACGATTCCCTATGAGGTAAAAAACGAGGGGCTTCGGGGGCCTCCAGAGCAGAATGCAATTATCCGCAGGCGGACCTGCCCCTTCCCCACCCCCCCACCCCCCAGATTACGAGCCTGTGTGCGCCGCAATTAACCGGGGCGCGGCGAGACCGGCCAGGCCCAGGGTCTTGCTCTCCCCCCAATGTGCCTGATGCCAAAACACCTCCAGTGGCCGAGCTCAGATTTTCCACATCAAAGCCACCCCGGGGGCTGAAACCCAGCGTGTGACAGTCCGGTCCTAAAGAAAATCTCACCGAGAGCCGTGCACGGCGAGGGGAAAAGAGTCAGAGTGAACCGTTAAGTGGGTTTTCAACCTCATCATCCCCCCGGCGGCGGCCCACGAAAATAAGACACAGATGCGCAAGCCCAGCACCAAACTGCCCGGAAAAGTCAGAGGAGCTTGTTAGAAACGGCGGCTGTTTCCCCCAGATCCTCCCTGCCTTCGGGAAGGACGGGATTGAGGTGTGCACCCCTCAGCCCTCGGGGCGCCCCGGCCTGGACCCCGGGAGGCCGCACGGAGAGACACACAGCCCCGGCTCAGCCCCGTCCGCGGGCGGATCTTCCCGGGGAGCTGACTCCCGGGTCCCGAGCTGCTCCGAGCTGTCAAATTGGTTCCCGGGAAGACACAGCCCACGGCCCCCAGACGCCCGCTTACTTCTGGCCGCGGCTCCACACGCCTCCAGGCCCACGCCGGCGAGTGGGTAGAAGGGGATCAGGTCCACGGCTCCCAAACACGGGTGGACGCCCTCTTGCGCCTCCATGTCGATGGAGCGGAAGGCCTCCTCACACGCGGCCAGGACAGCGGGGCCTTGAAAGGCAACGGCGGACAGAGGTCACTCAGCTGTCACGCCCAGGCGAAGAAGCAGCCCACGCCAGAACCGGTGTGGCTCAGCGGATGGAGCGCTGGCCTGCGGACCTCAGTCCTAGGTTCAATTCCGGGCAAGGGCAGGTACCTGAGTTGCGGGCACATCTCCAGTGGGGGGCGTGCAGGAGGCGGCTGATTAATGTCTCTCTCTCATCGATGTTTCTAGCTCTCTGTCTCTCTCCCTTCCTCTCTGTAAAAAATCAATATATATATATATATATATATATATATATATATATATATATATATTTTTTTTTTTTTTTTTTTTTTTTTTTTTTTTTTTTTTTTAAGCAGCAGCCGCATTTTATTTGTCCTGCTGGCTGTTTTTCTTTTGGAATCAGCGTGGATGTGAAATTCACCCAAAGTAAAAGATCCAACGTTTCCCCTGGCCCTACCTCCCAATCATCAGAAAAGTTCACATTTTTTTCACATTTACTCCCCAAAGTAGAGGGGTTACGAAATGTTTATGATTCTTAAACACCTCTGTGTTTTTGTTTTTGTTTTGTTTTTTAATTGACTTCTGAGAGGAAGGGAGAGGGAGAGAGGGAAACATCAATGATGAGAGAAAATCATGGATTGGCTACCTCCTGCTTGCCTCCTACTGGGGATCGAGCCCACAACCCAGGTGTGTGCCCTTGACCACAATCAAACCGGGAACCTTCGATCTGCAGGCAACGCACTATCTACTGAGCCAAACATCCTAGGTCTGTGGTCAGCAAACTCATTAATCAACAAAGCGGCAAATCAAGGCTCATGAGCCGCGTGAGGCTCGGGAGCCGCAGTTTGCCAGCCACTGGGCTAGGACACCTCTGTTTTTTACAACTGGTTATTTTAAACGTTTTCAACTTTATCAAATTATCTGATAAAACTTATTCTCAGAATGCTTTATGAATTTATATTAAAATATATGCAAACATAAAGTTTTAAAAGCATTAAGTATTTATTTTAGTTTTCCTCCTCTCCAGTAATTAGATTTTGCATTCAAAATACAGTGGTACGTCGAGATACGAGTCCCCTAATATACGAGAATTTTGAGATATGAGCGATTTTTGCTTTGAAATACGAGCAACATTTGAGATAGGAGTCATCGCACGGATCTGCCGGCTGCACAGGACCCACCAATTTACCTCGACTCGAGCGTCTGATAGTTGCCCACGCCTCAAGGTTACGAAACGAATTAAACTCGTATCTCAAGGTACCACTGTATTTTGCATCAAAGATTTTATATCACCTAACTATATATGATAGACACCTAAAAGTTATGTTATTACTCTGGGTTTCATTAGCAGTACAGTACAACCATTTCAACAAGAAAGATAAACAACGAAGAAGCAAATTTTACATCTTATGATTAACATTCAAGATAATTTGTCTTGTTTGCTGGGAGCTATCAGCCAAACATTAGCTCTTCAAACATATCTTTGGAAAAAAAAGACAATCTGAGTTGAAATAGTCTATTTTAAAATATTTGGAGCCCTTTTCTAAGCAATATTAATATAAGTTTTTGTTTAAAGTTATGATCCTTCAAATTCAACTTGTCCCACTCAAACTTACAACATGAGGCATTTTGTTTCAGTCCATGAACCAACTCAAGATTTCCGGCTCCCGACCCAAAACACAGCTGCTTAGCATGTTCCATTCAATGTCAACATATCACTGACAGCAAGGCTGACTTCAGCACTGTGACTCCACAGGTCAAAACCTGAAGACTTTTTTCTGAACCATACAGGACATGTGACCATCTTCAGGGGAATAGAGGTATCAGCTCTTGGAGCCAAGGTTCATGTAATGAAGAAGACATGGGAAATGTTTGAGAAGTGTATGTTAGAACAATGATGAAACGCGGTTTTGAGGTAGACTCTCCGGGTAATGGACTATTCCTGTGGCTCAGGAAATCAACGAGTGGAGAGCATGCAGGCCTACCTGAAACTACCCTTTGTCACAGACATATACATGTACATATACATACACATATATATATACATAAACATGTACACATACATATACATATACATGAAGAAAGAAATTACAATCTCACTTAATTCATCAATAGAAGCCGCTATGGTGATGACTGATCTGTTGTAGTCTTGATCGGAAAATATATTGAGCACCGATACTTCCGGACGTCTCTTCCCTGTAAAGGGAAAAACAGAAAGGCAAGAATTAGTTTTCTCTGCTGAAGCCTTAATACTTTACTACTTCTGACACAATTAAGTCTGTTCCATAGAGAAATTCTGGGGTGTGACCTTGGAAGTGACACTGGCCAATCACGACATTCCTGAGTGGCCATGTCCACTCCTTAAGGCATCTTCCTAGACAGCCGGATGGCTCAGCTCAGACCCTGGGCTTCTGTGACTCTCCACCCAAAATGGCAGTCTCTCTCTCTCTTTTTTAAAAAAAATATTTTATTTATTTTTTTACAGAGAAGAAAGGAGAGGGTTAGAGAGTTAGAAACATCAATCAGCCGCCTCCTGCACACTCCCCATCGGGGATGTGCCCACAACCAAGGTACATGCCCTTGACTGGAATCTAACCTGGGACCCTTGAGTCTGCAGGCCGATGCTCTCTATTCACTGAGCCACACCGGTTAGGGCAAAGATGGCAGTCTCTCCTTTCGATTGCCACGTGTCACTCAGAATCCGGTTCCTTCTCAGTCTCTCTATCGGGCCTTCTCCATTTTCCCTTCCTAAACCCAGAAACCAAGCTTTCTGGGGAAAAACCTGCCCGCTGCAAAACCTCGGATGGGCCAATTCATGCCTGAAGTATAGAGGTTTCTGGGACGCATGCACCTGTCTTGTCGGAGATGCTCCGTCTCCAACGCCTCCTCTGAGGCCACCGACCGCCCTCGGCTGTTAATAACTTCCAGCCTTCCGGGGCCTGTGGCTGGCGTGGACGTGTAACCCGGAGGAGAAGGCGGCCACACGTCACCCCACAGTTATTTCTGAGGTTTACAAGCCTGGCCCGGGCCCCTTCAAAGCCCCCCTGAAGCCTGCAAAAGCCAATTCAAAGCGAGGGACAAACGTTTTCAGGCGGTAATGAAGTTGTTCGCCATCCCATTAGACCTCTGTCCTACCCCCCCCCCCAGTCCCCTGGCAGCTTAACAATTCCTCTTTTCAGAAGGGAGGACAAATAAGTTGCACGCAGGCACCGCAGAGCGTACGGCGGCCCTGAGCCATGAGCTTAAATGACTTTCAAAGAGAAACTTACAGTGTGCCGCTTGCTCTTGGCCCCATGAGCATCTCCCAGGATACGGCCCTGCCCTGGTTGTAGGTCTCGAACTTATAACCCGGGTTCCTTGACCTTAGACCGGTGGTTCTCAACCTTCCTAAGGCCGTGACCCTTTAAGACAGCTCCTCATGTGGTGGTGACCCCCAACCACAAAATTATTTCCGTGGCAACTTCATCACTGTCATTTGTTACTGTTATGACCTGTAATATAAATACCTGGTATGCAGCATGTACAGTGGTACCTCGAGATACGAGTTTAATTCGTTCCATAATCTTGAGGCGTGGGAAACTATGAGACTCTCCAGTCTCAGTAAACTGGTGGGTCGTGTGCAGCCTGCCGATCCCCGCAATGACTCCTATCTCAAATGTTGCTCGTATTTCAAAGCAAAAATCGCTCGCTCGATGGCTTGTATCTCAAAAGTCTCGTATGTTAGGGCACTCGTATCTCGAGGTACCACTGTATTTTCATTGTTACAAATTGAACATAAGTAAAGCATAGGGATTAATCACAAAAACAATATGTAATTGTATATTGTGAAATATTTATTTCTAATGACAAATAAATTTTGTCTTGAATCGTGGTGTAGCGTGGATAACAGTCTTCCTATGACAACAGTAAACTACATGGCTACACTTTGCTACACCGAGGAGCGGTGTGTTGGTTCCTAAGACCATGGGAAACAGGTGTTTTCCAATAGTCTTAGGCGACCCCTGTGAAAGGGTCATTCCACCCCCAAAGGGGTCGCGACCCACAGGTTGAGAACCGCTGCCTTAGACCCTTTGAGGCCATTCCAATGCTTTAACGTGACTTCATGGGGAAACTGCAGGTGATGCGGTTGCTTCCGCTCGCTGGAAAATAAATGCCTTTCGAGTGTCGGTGAAACAATAGGTCATTTTCTTAGCTAAGTGCTAGCTTCCCTGCCTTTTCACAAACTGTAAAAGCCGAAGCAAGGACCAGACCCTCCAATCTCCCTTCCTAATGTGATTTTCTTTTCCCGCCCCGCGTCTTCTCCTGAAAGAAAAGCTTTTATTCTCCTCCGCTTCGCCCGGCTCCGTGGACTCGGAGGCTGGAAGAATGAAACCCTCCCTCCTGCAATCTGCGCGGCGTGCGCGCGGGGAGAAATTACCAGCGGCAGGAGGAGGCCGCCGGCCGGCATCGCAGCGGAGGTAAATTGTTTGGTGTCTGTAATGGAGCGTAATAGCTGTAATTCCACTTGAGCCGCTGCCACTAATAAGCTGATAAAAAACGAGGAGCTGAGACCAGGCGTCCATCAGCGTGTGGCCTCCCCGAGGGCCTCGGCACATTTCATTTAACCACAGGGACAGGTAACCCGATCCCATTAGACGCGCTCGTGTGACAGTGAGGGGCCTGAGTGCGCTCATTCCACAAAGAGAATGCGAAAGCGCAGCTGCCCACTCCGAGGTGGTTTTCTTTTCTTTTTTTTCTTTCTTTCTTTCTTATCAGCAATTATCTGGAACTTTCCGAGACAGTGGCAAGGCGGTCATTTAAATGTGCGCATCCTGCTCCACAGAGAAGAAAAAGCTGAAGGAGTTCATCAACTCCAAACCAGGATTACGTGAAATGCTGGAAGGTACTCTTTGAGAAGAGGAAGAAGCAAAAGTTTAAAAGATAAAAAATTATGGACAACAGCTGAGACCGGTTTGGCCCAGTGGATAGAGTGTCGGCTTACGGACGGAAAGGTCCCGGGTTCCATTCCCGTCAAGGGCATGTACCTTGCTTGCGAGCACATCTCCACTGTGGGGCGTGCAGGAGGCGGCTGATGGATGTCTCTCTCTCAACGATGTTTCTGACTTTCTATCTCTCTCCCTTCCTCTGTGTAAAAAAATCAATAAAATATATTTTAAAAAATTATGAACAATGAATACGTATCTATCAACAAGTGAATCTAAAAATTAAGGGAATTAAAATTTTTATCAACAGAATAAACTGGTGACTATAATAGAATCAGGGGCATAGAAGGGAGTGGACTGATCACTCTCAGGGGGAAAGGGGTGAGGGGGGTGCAGGGAGAGACTGGACAAAAATCATACACCTATGGATGAGGTCAACGGGAGGGAGAGAAGGGTAGAGGGAGGGGTGGGAGCTGGGTGGAGGGGAGCTATGGAGGGGGAAAAAGAGAAACAAATGTAATAATCTGAATAATAAAGATTAAAAAAATAATAATAAAATAAAATAAATGTGCTCATCCTTAGAAATGGGCTGAAGGAAAGACACTGGTTTCTCATGGAAAGCAGAAACGGAAGGAAAAATGACCACCAGACAGGAAAAGGCACTGTCTGCAACGCTTCAGGGCTGCGGTCCTCAGGTTCACCTGTGGCCGAAAAAACTTCATTTAATAACGAAGTTTTCTCTCTGAACAACTGTGAGTCTGTCAACTCATTTTGGTGTCTGTACCTGTGTGTGTGTGTGTGAGAGAGAGAAACCAAATGATGCCTAGAATCATGTCATCACACGAACACTGCGATGAGGGTAAAAAAAAATAAGAAAAAAAAAAAGTAAAACCGGAGAGCAGTGTCTCTCTCATAATCGCTGGCCCCGGGAGCGAGGGGGCTCGGGCTCCGTCCCCGGCGTCGCTAAGTGATCCCTCGCGCATCACTTAAAGGCAATTGCCTAAAAGCCCCTCTTTCCGGGGAGACCGTGCTGGGGATAATAGCGCCGTAATGATAGCACGGGCCTGCCGGCGGGAGCGCTTTGAAGAGCGGCCGTGCTCGGCGCGTTTATTTCTTCCGCAACCTGCTGAATAAAAGGCGTCCTGCCCGATTACGCGCATTCCGCGGGTGACCGGAGAGGTGGCCTGCGAGGGGACGTTTGACCTCTCCGTAACTCCATCCTCCTCCGGAGCGCGCTGCTACCCTGCCCATTACAGACACTCGCTCTCCACTGCCCATCACCGTACCCGCATGCACGTCTGCAAAAGACCACATGTGCACATCTGCCTGACTGCTCTACCTCAGTATCCTGGAGGCCGGCTACAGCCCAGGAACAAGGGGGGGAGAGGGTGGGGGCAGGGAGCACCCACAAAGAAAGAAGAGTGTCCCATGGATCCTGTCTGCAGAGCACAAAAGTGACCGCATCGTCAAATCGCGACGTGCCCACTGCCACTGTCTGCCATGCCTACCGTGTTCATCAAGCAGAGCTGCTCCTGCGATGTTCTCCACCACGTGCTGCCTCCTGGCCTCGGAGACGTTCAGCAAACAGGCAGCCAAACGGAACCCCCGTCTGCAGGAAGACATGCCGCTTTGTCCTGGAACGGGAGAAAGAGGAGGAGTGCTCGTGTCCGCCTCTTACAGTTCATTCATATGCGCATGTTGGTTAACCGTTAATAAAGAAAAATCATAGCCAGAACCGGTGTTGCTCAGTGGATAGAGCATCGGCCTACGGACTGAAGGGTCCCAGGTTCCATTCCGGTCAAGGGCATGTACCTTGGTGGCGGGCACATCCCCAGTAGGGGGCATGCAGGAGGCGGCTGATCGATGTCTCTCTCTCTCTCTCATCGATGTTTCTAATCTTCTATCCCTCTCCCTTCCTCTCTGTAAAAAATCAATAACATATATTTTTTAAAAAATCATAGCTCTTGGAGAACCAGTCATCGTATTAACACGTCACCCTCCACTCCTCTGGGGACACCTGAATAATAAAACCCTCAGGTGGCTCCTGGGGAGACTGTGCACGTGGCCACGCACCGAGGGGCCGAGGAACCAGCAGCGACACGGGAATGTTCCCTCCAGGTCGTGCAGCCCGGATCCTGTCCTGCACGGGAAACCTCCGTTAATGGCTACGATTCCCTTTTAAGCTCGGTCTTCCTCTGAGTTTCCCTGCTTTCCGGGTCTTCTCTGTGTAACGAGTCAGCATGACCCTGTTGTTAAATGAGACTTAGCGAGAGAGAGAAAGAGAGAGAGAGAGAGAGAGAGAGAGAGAGAGAGAGAGAGAGAGAGGGAAATGGAGATCAGTTACTATGCCGATTCCTCCAAAAAGGATCCCCCCAGCGAAAAGAAAGGAAGGGGCTCACGTGGGGCTGTCCCCGACACCCGTCTGGCTCCGTCTCTCCGGCCCTGTGACCTCCCCAGTCCCCAACCCCCTTGCGAGCCTCCTCACCGGACTCTGGACCCTGACCCGGGACAGCCGCCGTGCCCTCTGGCCTGTTACTCAACCAGGCGGGGAAAGGGGCCGATTCTCTCCCTGGAAATGGGTGAAACTCCACGCGTTTCAGAAGCTGCTCTGAGTTCTTCTCTCTAGGGCTCCAGGCAGGCCTTGCTCCCCCCGCTATCTTTCCATGCGGCGTCTAAAGGTGAATGCAGCCCTCCTGACCCCACTCCAGGACTATGGGATGGGACAGAGGTCACTGGGTGCTGGGCAAGGTTCTCCATGGGGGGAGGGGGGAAACCCTCCAAGACTCAGTGATTCTCAACCTTCCTAAGGCCGAGACCCTTGCCTACACTTCCTCATGGGGTGGTGACCCCCAACCATGAAATGTTGCTACTGTGATGCATCGTGATGTAAATATCTGCATTTTCCGAGGGTCTTAGGCAACCCCTGTGAAAGGGTCGTTCCACCCCCAAAGGGGTCTCGACCCACAGGTTGAGAACCGCTGCTGCAGGCGGTGGTCACTGCAGAGACCCACACACACTCCCCTTGGGGTCCAGCTGCAGGTGCGGGGGCAGCCTCCGCCCTGCACCCCCGGACCCTGGCTTGGACCCCACCACCGAGCCTGAGGAGGCCGGAGCCACGGGGACGCTCTCCGCAGGGAAACGCGTGCACAGCGCGGGGCGCTGCTGGGCCTTAAGCAGCGGGGCCGGGCCGTGTCCACCGGCGGCGGCGGGGAGAGGGCGGGCGGGCGGCACCGGCGGGCGGGGCGGGGCGCTCCCGCGGCTCCAGGGTCTCCCTCCCCGGCGCCTCCCGGCAAACGGGGTTCGCGGCCGCCCCTGGGGGAGCGGGGAGGATGGGGTTCCCCTTCCCGGCCAGAGCAAGGCGCCCCGCCGACAGCGGTGCGGGGACCCCTCCCGGCGGCCGCTGCGGGCTCCGGGGGGCGCGGGGGGAGGGGGGTGTCTCCCTCCTCCTCCTCCTCCTCCAGCCGCGCCAGAGCCAGCCCGCCGCCCCTGGGGGGAGGGGCAGCCTGCACCCCCTTACCCGCCCCCCATCACCGACCCGGGATCGGGGCCCAGACGGACCCCGATTCGCCCCGAGGAGCCGCAGGGCCTGGGCGCCCACCGCGGTTTGGGAGGTTCCGCCGCCGCCGCCCCGGGGGGAGGAGGAGGAGGAGGACGGGGCCTGCGGGGGGCGCCGGGGCCACGGGGCCCGAGAGGAAGGCGGGGTTTCGGCCAGGGTCCCCGGGGCCCGGGCTGCGGCCAGATGGCACCCACCAGCGCGGCGGGAAGGCGAAGGCGCGACCCCGGGTCCGGATCGCCCTTCCGCCCCGCCCCGCCCCCGCCCCCGTGAACATGACCTTGACCCCGCCCCGCCCGCCCGCCTGCCTGCAGCTGAGCGGACTCATTAGCATGGCCCGCGGGCCGCCCCCGGGTCCGCACGGCGCCCCCTGGCGATGGCTCTTGCTGACCCGGCCTCAGGCCCAGAGGCCGGTGACCCCGCCAGACCTGCGGGTCCTCTCCGGGCCAAGCGCCCCAGCTCCCGGGCCAGTGCCCCCGAGAAACGCTGCACCCCTAGGCCCAATGCCCCTGAGAGCCACCGCCCCCTCTGTCCAATGCTCCCCTAAAGAAACACCGTACCCCTCTGTCCAATGCTCCCCTAAAGAAACACCGTACCCCTCTGTCCAATGCCCCTGAGAACCTCCGCACCCCTCTGTCCAATGCCCCTGAGAGCCACCACACCCCTCTGTCCAATGCATCAATGCCCCCGAGAACCACCGCACCCCTTGGTCCAATGCCCCTGAGAACCTCCGCCCCCCTTGGTCCAATGCTCCCCTAAAGAAACACCGCACCCCTCTGTCCAATGCCCCTGCCCTGCACTTGGAAAGGGAACTGGCACCTGACCGGCCAGTCCAAGTCCCACCCCGAGAACCCAGCACTAACAGTCCCTCTTCCGGGAGAACACACTCTCTCCCCACAGTCCAGGACCTGGGTGTGTGTGTGTGTGTGTGTGTGTGTGCGTGTGAGTGTGGTGTTTTCTCTCTCTCTCTCTCTTTTTTAATGCAGCAAGGATTAAATGTCACCATTTCGCTCCGCTTTCGTCGCTAAACTGCAATAATCACCAAATAACCACTTTGACAGAACACGTTAATTTTTAAAATCTATTTTTTATTTTCTAATTATACTTTGTAAGCGCGGATCTGAGGGAATTAACATGTTATGTGGACATTTGGTTTCTAGCCTAACGTGGCACAAAAATAAGCAACATAATGAGCGCCGAAAAAAAATCAGGTTCGCGACGCTTCTCGCATCCTCATCATTGTGCCGGGATGTCACAACAGCATCATGTGCGATTGTGTCGGATCCGGCCTTCCCCGGCTCCGGGTGTTGGCAGCAGGTAGGAGGACTGTTGGCAAGAGGCGGGGTGTTAACCTCAGGCTCCTGGACCCGATCCAGGGCTGGCAGTTACACTCTGCCAGCCAAAACTCATCCCGCGGTTTTAATTGGGTAAACCCTTCCTGGCCGGAGCTACCGCGCGGCCTGTCAAACCATTGCCACGCGTCGCCCCAGAGGTGTCTGTGTTTCAGTCGCAGGCACCAGTCCCTTCAGGGCTGGCTTATCGGTTTAAATCCTCACGGGCTTTGGATGCCCAGGGAATTAAGTACATGGTTTAAGCATTTTTTCCCACGGAATCTGCAGAGACGTGTGCAAAACAGACACATAGTCACGTTCATACCTAAAAACCAATAATGCCAGCAGATAATTTTGAGAGCTGCTTCAGCAGATCCACGTTTCTGACTTTCTCTTCTTTCCTTTTCAGAGCTGTGATTACCTAGGGCTTTCGCTTGCACTTTCCCAAAAGTGTCCAAAGTGGACTCCCTGGAGGATGACGGGGCGGCAGCCTGTGTACTTCCTGCTTCCAGAGGCTCCTGCCACGAGACTACTTGCTACAGTGAAAGGCAGAGCATCCCTTAGGGCAGCGGTTCTCAACCTGTGGGTCTCGACCCCTTTGGGAGTCGAACGACCCTTTCACAGGAGTCGCCTAAGACTATTGGAAAACACCTATTTCCCATGGTCTTAGGAACCAACACACCGCTCCTCGGTGTAGCAAAGTGTAGCCATGTAGTTTACTGTTGTCCTATGAAGACTGTTGCCCATGCTACACCACGATTCAAGACAACATTTTATTTATTTGTCATTAGAAATAAGTATTTCACAATATACAATTACATATTGTTTTTGTGATGAATCCCTAGGCTTTAATGATGTTCAATTTGTAACCATGGAAATACATCCTATCAGATATTTACATGACAGTTCATAACAGTAGCAAAATGACAGTGATGAAGTAGCCACGGAAATAATTTTATGGTTGGGGGTCACCACCCCATGAGGAGCTGTCTTAAAGGGTCACGGCCTTAGGAAGGTTGAGAACCGCTGCATTAGGGCCTCGTGGTGCCAGCTGTAGCCAATGCTGGATCAGGCTTCCGCCCTCTTCCCCTAATCCTGAGAGAGGAGCTCCCCCTCGGGGTTCCCCAGGGCAGGCGTCAGCATGAACCCCGGGAGGCAGTCAGCCTCAGGCCCTCGCTCCACTCTGCTCTCTCCAGTCACCCGCAGGGAGAAGTCAGGCCTCCAGCTTCTCTGTGGAGGGGCGGCGGCTGGCACTGCGCACGTCCTGTCAGCGTGGCTTTGGGAGAGGCAGGGGACAGCTACAGGAGTTCAGCCAGAAGATCCAAGTGCCATCATGTTCCCTGCAAGAGCAGAGAGGTGCCCTGGGTGTTAGCTGAGCTCCACCACCCGTAACCCTGCCCATTCCGTGATTTCAAAGAGCCGTGGGTCCGTTTCCAGTATTTGTACACCACACCCCTCACCTTTTTAAAAAAAATATATTTTATTGATTTTTTACAGAGAGGAAGGGAGAGGGACAGAGAGTTAGAAACATCGATGAGAGAGAGACATCGATCAGCTGCCTCCTACACGCCCCCCACTGGGGATGTGCCCGCAAGCAAGGTACATGCCCCTGACCGGAATCGAACCCGGGACCTTTCAGTCTGAAGGCTGATGCTCTATCCATTGAGCCACACCGGTCTCGGCAAGCCCCTCACTTTTTATAGAACTGAGCATGCTGGGCAGGGGTGCTTCATGCTTTGGGGGCGAGTGGGGAACTCTCCTCGTTTCTTCCTCGAAATCCTGGCTGAGGGCATGAAGGCCTGTGGCATCCTGGTTCCTGTCCCGGAGGAGAGCACAGCTCTGCGGCCAGTGTCACCAGCTGTGACACCCCCAGTGGTTCGCAGAAGCCGCCTGTCTGCACCCTTCACTGCACCTGTGCAGGCCTTGCCTGGCCCATCAGAGCTGAGGCGGTAGGGGGGGAAGGCTGTGTTTCAGGGGGGCCCCGGAGCCCCCGTGCTGGAGCAGAGCTGGGACTAGGGTGCGGGATGAAGGAGGTAAATTTGGGGAGCCAAGTTTCAGCGGGGGCCCACAAACTCGGGAATGCCGTCCCTCAAACACCAGCGTTAACGCGGCGTCAGCCACCCGCGGCGAACACAACAGCAGGATGTGAGTGGAGGCTGGCTCAGGCCCTGCCCTGGCCAACGTGGTCTCCTCGCCTCACCCTCGTCCCTGCCCAGTGGTTGCGGTCCCCTCGGTGCCAGCGGTTCTGATTGCAGGGTGGAGAGGACACCGCGCCGCTCGGCTCTGCCTGCACCCTCTCCACATGGGCAACCAAACCAGAAACGTCCGGGGTGGAAATTTCCAGGCCAGTGGACACATCCAACTTAGAGCCTGTTCAAGAGTTTTCTGGAGTTCCATAACATTGGAGTTGGCCAACTTATCTTACAAGAAGGCAAGCCCTTATTACAATGAGCAAAGTAGCCAAAACCGGTTTGGCTCAGTGGATAAGAGCGTCAGCCTTCGGACTGAAGAGTCCAGGGTTCGATTCCGGTCAAGGGCATGTGTCTTGGTTGCAGGCACATCCCCAGTGGGGGGCATGCAGGAGGCAGCTGATCCATGTCTCTCTCTCTCATTGATGTTTCTAGCTCTCTATCCCTCCCCCTTCCTCTCTGTAAAAAATCATTAAAATATATTTTAAAAATGAGTATAATAACTCTACTCACCTAATACATCTCATTACCTTTCTACCTGAAAAATTTCAGCGTGTGGGTAATTAGGGAGTTTCCTATCGCACTAACAATGTTTTAAAGACCATTTTAATTAATGGTATGGCTCTTTTCTATTTTCATATTCTGGCATCTACATGTGTTTCTGGAAAACACGACGAGAGAATGCCCCTTAGGGAGACAGAGTCAATTCCTAATGCAGTTGTTTGCTCTGAAGATTTCCCTCTCACCTTCTGGCACTGCCTCAGAGTCCATGCTGCCTCCTTCCCTCCTCATGGAGCAGGAAAAGGTTTTATTTTTTTCCTGTGAATGTGGCCTGGTAAATGAAAGATTTTTAAAAGCGGCTCCGCCCGCCATTCTAGAATAACCGCAGAAGTGGTTTTAATCACTTGTATTAAGCTGTTTGAATCCCACGAATCTATGAAATATGTGTGTTATTAGTCATTTTCTAAAATAGCACACGGGTTGGTTTCACTGCCGCCGTCTTTGGTTTGGAGCAGGGGAAGCCAGAGCACTCATTTACTTTGAAGAAAAGCAGCTTGATGGCCCGAGCGAAAAGTTACAGCGACTAATGCCTCCACGGCCCCTCCATCTCAGCGGAATTCTGGGAAATGATCTCAAGCAAGTATTGTCTTAATGAAGGAGGGAAAAATGCACAAAATCTCCAGAATTAACTTTTTTTTTTCACCTTAACATTTGGGAAATGTCTTTTCCCTTCACACCACACAAATCCTGTTCTTCCTCTGGGGTCAGTTGATCTCTTTATCACGCAAAACCGGTTGTCTGGAATGTAAGCATAGATAGTAGATTCCATCAAAATAACTTATTATGCAGCTATTCATTCGCACTCGGAACATCTCATGTAACTAGCCGAAAGTTAAAAGTCTATGATCTGCCCACCCCTTAATCCATTCCTTGACCATTTACGCCTTCTGCACAGTCATACAGCGTGGGTGCCTTTAATCTTGGACGTACGCACTCAAAGGAGGCGGGGCCTCTGAGAGCCCTTCTCCAAAGCTGTTTTTATTTTTTTATAGCTATTAGTCATATTGCAAATGAAAAACAATTCCTAAAACTAGCTTAGAATCTTGGCTGAAAATTTAACTTCCAGGACTACATTAAGATCATTTCTAAAACTACTGCGATTCACAAAATGTATCTCGTGTCCAGAAAAAAAAATGCTGGGAATGTTTAGGAACATTTTTCCCTGGGAACATGAATTTTTATTGGGTCATGAAGTTTTAATCAATAAATATTTACTTGAAAATTGTAGCCAGTGGGTAAGGTGTTGTGGGCACTTCTGGACTGTGGCTACTTAACGTCCTATGGACATGCCAGTGACTGTCCGCTCCTGACTGGCAGGGAGAGAGCACTCTCTGGTGTAAACGGGAGTCAGAAACGCTGAAGACAAGCCCTCGTCTGGCTGTGTGGCCTCCTTCACTGTGCTCCCAGCCTAGCCTGACCCTGAACTGCCCCTTTAAGAACGACTGCTGCTCTAGGGCGGGTCTCTAAGGTCAGTCTCTACAGGACATGCAAGTGGGAGGTTGGAGGGAAGGTTTTCCTTTTACTGAACATCTCAGCGTTTGAAGGGATTTGACTTTTTACATGTATTTTACTTACATTTAAGCAGAAAATGTCTTACTTCTTAGGAAGAGGGGGGCAAGTTTAATTCTGGGGTGCTGTTATCTGTAACGTTTTCGTTACCCTACCTGGTGCCTCCGTTACGATGCAATCTTTTCAGCTTGAAGTTCTGTGTTCTGGGAAAGCATCTGGAAGTAAAAGTGCAGAGGAGGTCAGCTCAGAAGGGACCTTAGAGATTATGGGGTGCCCCCCAGGACCTTGGCTAATGTGTGGCCTGGAACAGACGGAGTAGGGGTGCAGTCAGAGCTGGGAGGAAGCAGGGCAGAGGCGGGTGGTGGTGGTGACTGAATCCTGCATCCTACACTCAACCCCCCGCGCCCCACCCACCACTGCTTCTTCTGTGGCCCCTCCGGGAACCCTAAGGTGCCGCTGCAAACCACTGACTAGTTCACCCCTCTTCTGGTGCCTGGTATCATCTTATAACCTCCTGCAAGGTTATCATCTCTTAAAGATGAACTCTCTATTTTGACACGAGTCCATGATGCTGTTTCAAAATGCAAGCACTGTGGGAAATCCACACTACTTCTCTCTCTCTCTCTCTCTCTCTCTCTCTCTCTCTCTCTATATATATATATATATATATATATATATAT